>CAKAOH010041326.1:42605-84030 GCA_916701665.1 Sebastiscus tertius | reverse complement strand
TTCAGCTGCTTGGCAGTAATGTTAGCTGACCAGACCAAGGTCTCTCCATGAACATGATTTAGATCTGATCCTAGTGTTGGCTTTTCCTGCCTCACCCTCCTGCGCCCGCAGGGAGACACCGGCAACCGGAGCCTCTCCTACGCTGCCTGCTTGCATTCACTGACAAAGCGCGCACCAACAGAGGTTTTCCGTGTCTTGTGAAGTGACGAGCCTCCGCAGAGAGAAACGTGAACCGTGACACCGGCACCCGGTGTCTCCCTGCGGGCGCAGGGGGGAGACGGTAACGTTTCTCTCTGGAGGAGCTGCAGCATTTATTTCTGCACAAACATCCACTGAACATTCACTAGATATTCTCAGAGCTAAACTAACTTTTCTGCAGTGTGGAGTGAGCGCGCGTTCACGTCTAGAGGTGGAGCGAGTACACGAGAACGCGCGCTCTGTCTGAGTGAAGGCGAGCAGGCAGAGGAGATGAGGCTCCCGCCACACGCGAGCGCGCATACGCAAGCCCGCATGTGTGCCAACCCGCTACATTTATACGCTTACAAAGTTACAAACAGTCCCTTTAAAGGGGACATATCGTGAAAAACTCACTTTTCATTGCTTGTGCACATACATTATCTGGAGTGCCTACCAACCCACAAACTATGAAATAAGACAACCCAGTCAGTTTGTTGTGGGCTGCCTAGATCAGAAAATTGTGATTTTCTTTTTCGGGAGAGGGACTTAAAGAAGTCTCACTTGATTTATTACCTCAGTAAACATTGTAAACATAAATTTATGGTCTCAATCGCTAGTTTCAAGCATGATGTTCATTTAGTAAATTATGGTCCCATTTAGAATCAAATAGACCATAAAGCAGGGGATGCTTTAGGGCGTGGCTACTTTGTGATTGACAGGACACTACAGATGGCGACGGCCAAAATGCCAAACTCAAGGCTTCAAAGTCCATGAGATGAATACAGGTATGTTCAGACAGACAGTATGAGAAAAATGTATGTGCTTTTTGAACATTAAAGAATGTAAACATGTTCTAGTACAAACCCAAAATACAAGAATGAACCTGAAAATGACCATGATATGTCCCCTTTAAATCATCGATATTCATATATCAAGACAAGATTTAATACACACAATCACACTTTGTTGCTTTGATTCTATGTAGTAGGGTTTTCCTTGTTTTCCCAGCGACTGTGATAGTTACTACATTTCAAGCTGCTCCAAATGATTCTAGCTTTTGTGCTTATCTCCTTGTGTTTTTTGGCCTTAGCCTAATCCTGAGTTTCCTTGTTCTTCAGGATCTACAACTGCCTGCCAACTCATCTGCCTGCCTGCTCTCACCAGCATTCCCAGCCACCTCAGTTAACCTTGCCATTCTCTCTTCAATCTCCAGTCATTGCTCCATGCTCCCAGCCCTCTGCCCCAGTCATCTACCTCCTCGAGCATTTCACCTCCACCTCCACCCTTTACAATAAATCCTTTTATTGTTATCTACAAGCTGAGTCTGGGTCTGTGTCTCGGTCTGGGTCTTTTTGTGACAAATCATAACAGTAGCATTACTAATGACAATCAGTTTCCAATCTGGCCCTGCTTTCTGTGAACTGAGAAGTAATCCATTTCTAAACCAGGTTTTGTGGGTAGAGGTGTGGAAGTTTCACTACTTCCAGGACATCTAATGGCTGCCAATTTTTCTCTATTTGCCTCCATATAGAGCACTGCTTGAAGTGGAAAAAAAATACTCTCTTCTGCACATGTTGGGGTGTGTGTCAGCAATGTCTTGAGACTTATGGAGCCTTCAAATGAAACTTGTGAGCTTGTGTTTACAACATGGGAAGTCGTGTACACGATATGCTTTGCGTTCAAGTGGTCAAGTCGTGAAGAACACCGCTGCTAAGCAACGGCAATATTAACGTTACTGTCGGCGTCTGGAAGCCACAGAGGCTAGCAAGCTAGAAAGCGGGTAACATAATGCAGTAAATACAAAGGCATAATGACAGAGGAAAAAGATGAGGCCGTTGGGAATATCAACATTTTATAATAAAACTAAGAAGAAAAAAAATACACGATTAAAATACAATATATTATTAATCAGTAAAAAATGTAACCTATGACAATGTCAACAAACACGTCACAACTCGTGAACCACTTAAGAGGTTGTGAATACCACAAGAGGGGGACGTTCATGTGGATTCTTCTTGTGAACACGGTAAACACGACCCCATTTGAAGGCACCATTATTCCTATTTATTCTTTATTTCTTTAAGCATGTTATACTGTGTCAGTCATAATCAGCTGTGGTTTGTGTGCTATTATTATATTTTGGCTATGCATCTCCTATAGTTGGCCTATAATACTCAAATAATATTCCAACTGGAACATTATATAGGTGGTTTGTTTTTATAAAGTTTTAATACTTTAGGGGCTTCCCTGTGTTATTTGTAGCATCACAGTCAGGATGCTGCTACATATTATACAGAGACACATTCAGAATTTATACAGTGAATAAAAGATACTAGGAGAGATTGGGTTTCAGGCTCCTCCAAGAAAATTTGAAGGTTTTTGACTTAAAACTACAGAATTTTTGAGCATTATTATTACTAGTTAAATATGTATTTTTTTATTATTAATCGCAGCCTTCGTCTGAACATTCAATTATTCTGGAAATGTTTGCCCTAAAGGAGCAGATTCAGAAAACTTTTAAATGTTTCATAATATGATCACAAATAAAAAAAAGTTATGATGAACAATTCACTAATTATTTTACAAAAAGGACGTGAACATTATATTGATGGATTACAGCACCTGGTATGGAGAGGGCAGAGAAGAGTACCGACAGCTTGTGAGAAGATCTGGTACGCAAGAAAAAGTCACGGTACGTCAAGGAGTAAAATGTAGACGTGCTGATACTGCGTACCGTCGAGTACCGGCTCACTTCAAGCACTGACGTAGATCTAATTAATAGACATAGTCATAGTTATGACACTGAGTGCTAATTCAACCCTTCATCCAGAGAGGATGTGGGCAAAGAAAGGCTTGAATTATTTAAATTTGCAAAATATGTTCATGGCTGGCACACAGCTCATTGTCCACTCCCCTGCTGCGGGCCCATAAAGAACAGACCATCACCATAAACACGACTATGTACTGCATTTGATAAGCTCTCTGCAGCTGGGATGCAACGGGGTACTGTACTGTACCGTTCATCAAGCATGTGTTAGGCACATAAATTGTAAAAACATTAAGCCTTACAGGACATTTCAAGGTTCTTCAGATGCCCTTTTCTGTGTGTTGTTACCATTTATTTTGGTAATTTGGCCTCAAATAAAAAAGTTTCCCTTGGTGTGCTTCCTAAAAGACTGAGTGTTGCTCTTTCCGGTGTCTTATTTGGCCTGCGTCGCTGATAAGACCCTCTTTTGATGCATCAGCATTACATTTCATTATTTCGGCTTGTTTTCTTGTCAACACTTTTGAGATTTACAACTCCTCAGCTCTCCGTCTGGCTGAAATATGGATTCTCAATATTTCTCTGATTCTGTCACAAGTCCAATAGCTGGAAGAGTGAGAGAGACTGAGAGGGATGGGAGGGAGGGAGGGAGGTGTTCATCCCCAGTAGGTTGAACACCGATCCATTTGTTTTACAAGAGACAGAACAAGCAAGAGATGAGTGGTGGAGTGCGAGGAAGAGAGGGCCCTTTGAAAGAGTGAAGCAGAACGGTAGAGAGAAAATAGATAGTGTGTGTATTAAACACAAATCAAAGTTTGTCTTGACACAGCACTTTGTCTGCAGGCCTCATAAAACTGCATCTACTCACTTTGGCCAAATATTACCCCGACAAACACACACACACACACACACACTTCTATCTTTGTGAGGACACTCATTGACATAATGCATTCCCTAGCCCCTTACCCTAACCCCTTTTTTTTAACCATCAAAACTAAATGCTTGACCCCAACCCTTACCCTTACCCTTATCTAAACTTAATACTAACCTGAACCCTAAAAGTCTGAACCCTCAAACAGTCCTTTGAAGATCTGACCGGTCAAAATGTCCTCACTTTCCGAAAATGTCCTCACTCGGAAGGTCTAAAACTTAACGTGGTCCTCAAAAAGATAGTTGGACAAGTACACACACACACACACACAGTTTTATACAGTACTTATAATCTCGTCACCCCTGTTTGAGGACAGGCTTAGAATTTAATTGGCTGTAGTCATGTGAAGTTATGCTGATACAGCATTACACTGGGAAACACTACTATTGTCAGTACAGAACAAGCAGATATAAACGCTTAGCATCAGCTCCCATGTCACAACACGGTGATCAGACTTTGTCCAACGATACTTTTCCTTCCCCAGGAGAGCCTCTCCGCCCCGAGCTGTTTGTCAGTACCACTTAAACCCTGAGTCTCTTCCCAGGTTTCTGGCTGAAAGCTGTGTGTGTGTGTGTGTGTGCGCGTGTGTGTGTGTGTGTTTGTGTGTGTGTGTCTCCACATCCACTTGCCATGATTTCCATTCCTTCCATGGTTAAAATACCTACAGCATTCTGTATTTGATTTGCATAGAACTTCACGGTCAGTTCATTCTAATGACAAAAAGACAAATTTTTGCACTGAGCCTTAGTTTTACAGCAGCCTGTCGTGTCATGCGGAAAGTTTGGCTTTAAAGGACTAGTACGATTCTGGAAAAGGTGTTTATTTGCTTTCTTTCACAGATTTAGATAAGAACATACTGTAGATTTCAAGCCATAGACTGTATATAAGAAGTGTTTGACGTCACCCATTGGTTTGTGGACTACCGTTTTGAAGCCTCGCATTCGGCAATTTGGCTGTCGCCATCTTGGTTTTTGGCTGTCGCCATCTTGGTTTTGGCTGTCGCCATCTTGGTATTTGGCTGTCGCCATCTTGGTTTTGGCTGTCGCCATCTTGGTATTTGGCTGTCGCCATCTTGGTTTTGGCTGTCGCCATCTTGGTATTTGGCTGTCACCATCTTGGTATTTGGCTGTCGCCATCTTGGTTTTGGCTGTCGCCATCTTGGTTTTTGGCTGTCGCCATCTTGATTTTGGCTGTCGCCATCTTGGTATTTGGCTGTCGTCATCTTGGTTTTTGGCTGTCGCCATCTTGGTTTTTTGCAACCAGAAGTGACATGAGAGGGTGGAGCTAAGTACAACTGAATGCTGAATAAGACCAAAATGTTACAGTTAATTTTCTTGAATTGAAAACACACTGTAAAAGGGTTAAAGTTTGTTTGTTGGTTTGTTCGTTTGGAGGGTTACTCAAAAAGTCCGTCATGGATTTGAATTACATTTTTTTGGAACAGTGGGTGTGGCACAATGAACAATCCATTAGATTTTGATGGATTCAGATTATGATCCAGCTTCGGGATTTTTTTTAATAACTCAGCCTGTGCATTAACACCACAGGCTTTAAGACATGCACAGTGTAACTGATGAACACAGACAACACCCAAACTGGACAACGCCGTGGTAGCGACCTAAATAGTAGTGACTCTAAATGGGACCATAATTTACTAAATGAACATCATGCATTATTGAAGACTTGAAACTAGCGATTGAGACCATAAACTCGTGTTTACAATGTTTACTGAGGTAATAAATCAAGTGAGAAGTAGGCTCATTTTCTCATAGACTTCTATACAATCAGACTTCTTTTTGCAACCAGAGGAGTTGCCCCCTGCTGGCTGTTGGAAAGAATGCAAATTTAAGGCACTTCATTATTGGCTTCACTTTTTTTGACCCAAAGGTTGCCCACTGTTTCAAGCCAGGAGGCAATTAGCTTAGCATAAAAACTGTAGGTAGCTCTCTCCAGTGTTTAAAATGGCCATTTTGTTTGTTTTACAGGGAGTTACAAAATGTACCGTAATTATTTGTTGGCGAAGAGCAGACACTGCACTGAAGTGCTGGGCGGGGAGATAAACTGCTGTTTGTAAGAAACTGTTATATAGCGAGCAACTCCCCCCTAAACTCTCCGGGTCTGGCTCCATACTTAACCCACAGACATGAAAGCTGTATTGACCTCTTTATCTAACTCTCTGCAAGAAAGCGAGTAAGCCTATTAAACTATTTCTTTAAGGTGCCCAGTTTTTGTTATCTTTCTCTGAGAGTTTCTGCTTCCTCCCCAATATATGAGAAACAGAAGCGAATGGCCAGACAGCACTGGAAGAAAAGAAAATATGTCTTAAATTGGGTGAACTGCTTCCTTATACATCTCACCCCTGTCTTTGACCATACAGTATATATACAAGTGTAAAGAGAGACAGAGATACTGTAGCACTGCAGATAGAATTCGACAGAGTATGATGTCTAGTTTCAGTCCATCATTAGCAGCACAGAAAATCAGAATTTTAAGCTCTGTTTCTGGATATGTATTACTTTTAACTAGTGCAGTGTCTGTTCGGAACGGGCCGATTGTTTGGCACCCAAAAGTGCTGCTTGCAGCGTTGTCAAGAACCGTGGTATGGTTTCTGGCACCCACCACTTAAGTTGATTGGACGAATGAGTTCTCGAGGTATGCGAAGGATGGTCATACATACATACACAGACAGACAGAGAATAATTCCTGTATAGTTAGATGATGCTGCTACAGCACCGCCTATTGGCCAAATGGCACTAAATTTGTCATGGTTACTCAAATAGCATATCTACACACGTCCATCAAATGTGGTTGCAATATCACAAAGCGTTCAGGAGATAGGACATTTTTTGGTAATAAGCCCTTCCATCAGCATTTGAGCTAACTTTTTTCTTTTTTTTTGTACCTTTAGGGGGAGGTTCACTGAGAGCAATGCTCTCTTTTTCAGGAACACCCTGATCACATTCACACAGTTACACATTCACACCTGGAAGCTGCCATGTACAACCACAGTCTGATCTGCTGGTCACTGGGAAACTCCACTGAAGCGGTTGGGGTTAGGTGCCTTGCTCAAGGGCACCTCAGTGGTGGTAATGAAGTGCTGCTTTTCACTTTCCCCACCCAGATTTATCCTGCCGGTCCGGGGATTGAACTGGCGACTGGCGGTCTCAAGCTCGCTTCTCTAACCTTTAGGCCACCACTGCCCAAACTTTGAGGGCCAGCGTTAGCAAAACTGTACGGAACAACTTTTTCTGGCTCGATCCAGAGATGTTCTGTACCAAATTTGGTGACGATTGCTCAAAATGTGGAGTAGGAGTTGCAGCAAAAATTCTGATTTGGACTAGGGCTGTCAAAGTTAAAGCGTAATAATAACGTGTTAACGCAAATTTGTTTCAACGCCACTAATTTCTTTACCACATTAAAGCAATCAATTTTCCGGAGGTTGTACCGGGCTCAGTTTTAAAGCTAGAGTAAAGACACTTTCATCATATGAAACTAGAAAACCTAAGGAATCCATTGGCACCGTGCCACATTAGCATGTCACAAAGGAGGCTAAAAACGCTCCAAACTTGTGCTAAATTTTGGCAAGAAAGAATTGGCATGGCCATTTTCAAAGGGGTCCCTTGACCTCTGACCTCCAGATATGTGAATGTAAATGGGTTCTATGGGTACCCACGAGTCTCCCCTTCACAGACATGCCCACTTTATGATAATCACATGCAGTTTGGGGCAAGTCATAGTCAAGTCAGCACACTGACACACTGACAGCTGTTGTTGCCTGTTGGGCTGCAGTTTGCCATGTTATGATTTGAGCATATTGTTTTATGCTAAATGCAGTACCTGTGAGGGTTTCTGGACAATATCTGTCATTGTTTTGTGTTGTTAATTGATTTTCAATAATACATGTATCCATACATTTGCATAAAGCAAGCATATTTGCCCACTCCCATGTTGATGAGAGTATTAAGTACTTGACAAATGTCCCTTTAAGGTACATTTTGAACAGATAAAAAAAATAATTTGCGATTAATCACGATTAACTATGGTTAATCAATTGTATTGTAAATATTCAATTGAATATTTCAATTGATTGACACCCCTAATTTGGACAAAATTCACAATAATAGAAAATCAATCTCGATGCAAATGGGTGTACCTTATATGGATAGATTTGTCTGGACCCACAAAATCTAGGTGAAAAAAAAGATTTTATTTCTGAGAGTTACGTTTCATAAATTACAGAACAAAACATAAAGTTCATTGTTATAGCGTCATCTGGTCAAATTGCACCAGATTTGACAAAGCACTCCCTTGGATGCGGAGCAATACCCCCGCCAACTGTGAAGTCGATCGGATGAACGGTCCTCGAGATTTGCGAAGGACATACAGACATTTCATCGTTTCATCTTTTCTACTAATGATCCTGCCAGGAGAGTTTCATGCCCAAACCAGGCCTTGTCTCTTCTAAATACGAGCTGGACTTTTAATCCCAAAATAACTCCTCCTACGTCACTATTGGAATCTCAGAGCCCAGAATTCAGCCTTTTGATCAAAGTGTTCTCCATGTTGGTATCAGCAAGCTCCTGAATGCAGATGGAAAATACAAAAAAGTTACTCGTCATATCTCTCCTTTCTGTCAAAGAGCCCGTTTTTCTTCTACCTACTCTTCTTTGTATCCTGTCATCACGATTACCTCTTCCTCTCCTCGCCTCTGATCAACTCCTTCTTCTCTCTTCTCTAATCTTTCCTCAGTGTCTCCCCTCCTCTCATCATCCTCATCCTCCAGAAGTTTCTCTTCTCTTTTCTCTTCCTCTTGTCTCATCTCCCCTCTTCTCTCCCAGTACCTCTGCTGTCTTCCTTCATCCTTTCTTGTTCCCCCTTCATCATGCTCTTTCTTCTTCTTCTGTCTGTCACACTCTCTATTTTTCTTTTTTTACCTTCTTCTTCCCTCGTCCTCTCCTTTACTCCTCTCCTCTCCTGGGTGTTTGACAGCATTTATAAACACCCACTAAAAGCCTCTGTCACAGGCTGCTGTTAGCGCCGCACTAGTCAGCCTAATTCACCTTCAGTGGGAAAAGGCTTTTACTGGCTGCCATTTTGGCTGTGTGCGTGCATGAGGATAATGTGTTAGCACATCCAGCGTCTGAGGGGGGACAGCCCAGCAATTTTCATGTTGAACCGTCAATGTCAGACAAAACTGTGGTGGGAAATCTGGAAAAAGTTACAAGACCAGAAATGTAAAATTTGAAGACACTTACTATGTTTGGAAAGGTTGAGTGGACTGATTTGACTCGGAGACAAGGGTGAGATGGAGAATAAACATCACCAAAACTCACTTTTTGTTTTTTTTTATATATGCTGTCTTAGAGCTTAAGAACATAAAACTGATATTACTGAGAATAAATACTGAGGTCAAATATTATTCTCAGTAATGCCAGCTACCAGCTCCCTGTTTAATATCCGATTGAGCCCATGTGTGAACAGAGCCGCTCATTGTCTGGAGAATTCACTGCAAGTAAGTGGGCGTGTTGATGACATTTCTATCATGCAAGAATATAAATATCTGAAGATGAAGAAGAAGAAGGGTCATTTACATGAAGAAACCAACAGAAAAAAAAATCGAACTGGAGAGACGACAGAATTAGGGAACTTCTGTCGGTAAGGGTCGATGCCGAAATCGTCAAACAAATTCAAGGAACTGCAAGAGACTTGGTTGTTTATGACCAAATGACCAACCGACTACGTGGCCACGTTGTAGTCTGTGTCATGTCCTGCCTCTTATACGCTTTACCCAGGCGTCACCCCTCACCTAAACCAAACATAAAGTATTTCCAGTAGGTGAGAACATGTATGACATGGACAATCTCCTATTGTGTGTTACATGTGCAAACTTGTCACATTCACCAATTTTCTTCACTTAGAGATTTCAATTACGTACTAATTGAAGGTTGATTTGTTTCTGTATATAATAAGGTCAACAGGCCAACAAGCTTATAGAAAAGCGGGTGGATAAGCCGATGCACAGCACGGGGAGGCGGGTCTGAGAATGAGGGTGCTGTAATGTAACAATATAATGTTCACATCCTGCAAAATCAGTAATGATATCAGCAATGAGAGCGAATCATCTACCAGTCATACTGTTAGAATGCCAGACGGGACTGAGTTTACTAATGATGAGCACCGATAAAATGATGTTCATCACACTAACTGTGTGCCAAATAAACGTTAGGTAATTAGCGAGTAAGTGCCTCAAGACTGTTGCTGCCTGTTTTATGAATGTTAATTTTCTATACACTGTGAATTCATAACATGCAAGTGTTTTCAGGGTAGCACATCTACTGTACGCACTGCTGTCATCGTCAGATTATTGGACCCGAGTAGTTAATAACATACTCTTCATGTAATGTTTTGAACACACCTGATGCAACTGAGAAGCCCTCACTGTTGGATCAGCTGGTTCAGGTGTGTTACAGAAGGGGATCTGGAGGTCTGGAACTGGGAACCCAGGGTCTAGGCAAGGGGTCAGCAACCTTTACTATCAAAAGAGCCATTTTAGGCAAATCAAATCTGTCTGGAGCCGCAAAACATTTGAGCATTGTGATGAAGGTAACACAGTTTATAGTCTAAGTATATAAATAGTATGTAAGTCTAATGCAGTGAGGGCCAAAGAGACAATGTACTACGGAGTATTAGTGCCACATTGAGGGGAAAAACGTCTGAGATATGTGTAAATAATCAGATAATTATTATAGCAAGTTTTATTTTTAAGCTTTTTGGGCATTATCTATAGTATCTATAGTATTAATAATAATGGTCCAAAATGATGTAAAATTGCATAGTTTTAGGTAAAAAACCTTTAAATCTTCTTGGGAGGACCCCAAACCCCCACCCCAAGTTAATACCGACTGATCTTCTGGTGTTGCCACAAACCTCAATAATCTTTCTTTGTCTTGTCTTAGTGTTGACGTATTGTCTTATAATGATGATTTTCATATTCTGTTTACTGATGAGGAGGGCGCTCCATTTAATATTTTCTGCTGTCTATTGATGTGGGGTTCTGAATTAAAGTTGCCATGGCATATTGTGAAGGGAGTGGCGGGCCTCCAAAACGTCCATAGCCCTGCGGCCTCAAGTAATATTAAGCCGCCCCTGCACACTCGTACGAGCCCACGGTCTGAAAAAAGTAAAAGAATGTTAAAGGTCCCATATCACGCTCAATTTCAGGTTCATACTTGTAATTTGTGTTTCTACTAGAACATGTTTACATGCTGTAATGTTAAAAGAAACCTTTATTTTCCTCATACTGTCTGCTTGAATATGCCTGTATTTACCCTCTGTCTTAAACGCTCCGTTTTAGCGCATTTCGACGGAATTGCAACAGAATTGCATTGCTAGGCAACAGCTGGGGTCCATGTGTACTTCCTTTGTGACATCACAAATGGACAGAAATCCTGACAGCTTGTTTCAAATGCAGAGTTTGTGAATACGGGCTGTGTGTATTTCCCTGTGGATTGAGCGTTTTGATACTTTCACAGAATTTATATAGGACTTAAGCCTGCTTTTTAATAAAAAAACATGAAAATCTCATTCTTTTATAATATGGGACCTCAAAGACAAGAACACAAAAATGTTTTTGCATGAGGCCCATTGTCCGGAGTTCATATGAGTGAACGTCTTCAGTCTCTATTCCCCTCTTTGTAGTCTTATGTTGTCCCGCTATGAGTGCACAAGGAGTTCATGTTCATCCACTTCTCTGTTTACTCCGCTGCTCTGTTCAGCCTCCTCAAGGACTACTTTACAAAGTAAAGTATCCAAAGCTCAAACACTCAGTTGTTGTACAGAGCTCTAGTCAGGATTAGAGGGGAACAACTCAGTGGCACATTGGTCTGGTGAAGATTTACTGTAACTTACATCT
Source organism: Sebastiscus tertius (assembly GCA_916701665.1). NCBI lineage: Eukaryota > Metazoa > Chordata > Actinopteri > Perciformes > Sebastidae > Sebastiscus > Sebastiscus tertius. The sequence goes on along the minus strand of CAKAOH010041326.1, from coordinate 72,246 downwards.
TGAAAAGTTAAATACTTTTCATTAAGGCTATTACTGCCCATTTAATCTTCTCCTTATTGCAAAGGAAATGAATAGAATATATTACATTTATCACTTCCTGTAGGCCAGATGGAAATGAAAAGAATGAAATAAGCTTTTATGAAGAGGATGGAGGTTGAATCGTTTCATCATTCATAGAGAATAGAGGGAAAACAATATTTATTTATATCTTCGTGTGACTTTAATATTTTTGAAAAGTAACACAATAGTGCATTGTCTCAAAGAAGCCACCCAGATGGGCCGACACTGAAATATCCCGAGAGTGTGTGTGTGTGGCGGCTGAAGGATGGATGGATGAGAATGAAAGAATACCTGGCTGTCTAACAATAGATCCTTGCTTTCCACAGGCTTCAATAAACAAGACTTCAATCCCTCCTTGGCTTCCCGTGTAGACCATGTGTTTGATGGAGCTGGAAGCTCTGGCTCCATTGTCCTGCTGGTTTAAATAGAGAGAAAGTGTGTTTGTGTGTGTGTGTGTGTGTGTGTGTGTGTGTGTACATGTGTGTGTGTGTTTGAGCCCCTCAGGACCAAATGAGAGTGGCTGCCACTGGAAGGCAGCCATAACTAGCACACAGGGGACACGCACACATAAACACGCTCTCTTCTTCTGTTTCTATTTTTTTTTTTTTTTTTTTCACTCAAACACACACTCGCAATCCCTCGGTCCCCATGCTGTGTGTGTGTGTTTTGGGGTTTAATTACGTGATTTTTATGGCATAATCACTTGGCCCTAATAAAGCCAAGAGAGTCTTGGGGGAGATTTTTGCACACGCTTCCTTTTCTCTCTGAAACACACAAACAAACACGCACACACACTCACAGCATGTTTAGATCGTCCTCAAAATTCATTGGAGCTGTCAGCTTCTCCGTCAGGAAATGATGTGTGGAAGTGACATATTGTTCTGTTTCAAAATACTGAAAAATACCTCTGTGCACCTGGTTGTGTGACAGGTGTGTCAGAGGGCAGCGCAACATGAATACAAGTGGAAAACACTGACTTAGTGCTAGTTTCAATTAAAGGTCCCATATCGTGTTCATTTTCAGGTTCATACTTGTATTTTGTGTTTCTACTAGAACATGTTTACATGCTGTAATGTTAAAAAAAACTTTATTTTCCTCATACTGTCGGCCTGAATATGCCTGTATTTACCCTCTGTCACTAAACGCTCCGTTTTAGCACATTTCGCCGGAATTGCGATGGAATTGCAACAGAATTGCGTTGCTAGGCAACAGCTTGGGTACATGTGTACTGCTGTCAGTAGATGTTATTCACATACACTGCAACCAGGAATAAACTAGGACACATTTAGATTGTTTACATATAAAACTGTACAATAGTCTAAATATTGTATATTTGTGACATCACAAATGGACAAAAATCCTGACAGCTTGTTTCAAATGCAGAGTTTCTAAATACGGGCTATGTGTATTTCCCTGTGTGTATTTCCCTGTGGATTGAGTGTTTTGATACTTTGACAGTGTTTATAAAGGACTTAAACCTGCTTTCTAATAAAAAAAAAACATGAAAATCTCACTTTTTATAATATGGGACCTTTAAGCTGTAGCTTAGCTACAGCTAGCAGCTGGTTAGCTTAGCTAAGCATAAAAATTGGAAACCGGGGGGAAACAGCGTGGCTCTGTCCAACAAAACCACAAACAGCCAGCAGAGCGAGGCTAGTTTCCCAGTCTTTGTGCTAAGCTAAGCTAACCGACTGTAGCTTCATATTACAGACCCAGGAGTGTCGATCTTCTCATCTAAACTCTCAATATGAACAAAAGGCTTTTATTAAAAAAGGCTGTTGTAAGTTGAGTGCATGAAGCACCATTTGTACTGTGGCAATGATTTACGTTTTATATTATTATTTATATTTATTACAGCATTCTGCTTTTATAAACCCCTTAACACTCCAACAGCCCACCAGCAAGGCCCGGACACTATTCTGTCCAGAGTAAAGATCCTGGTACCATATGAAGCTAAAGGAGGAATCCATTAGTACCAACCATGTCATGTTAGCTTGTTGGGAAGAAAGCTAAATAACGCTACGAAATTACACAAAACTTTGGCGAGGAACTTCAAAGGGGTCCCTTGACCTCTGACCTCCAGATATGTGAATGAAAATGTGTTCTATGGGTACCCACGAGTCTCCCCTTTACAGACATGCCCACTTTATGATAATCACATGCAGTTTTTTGAATGCAGTATAAATGTTATTTTTTTTAAAATGGTTTATATGTTTTTTTTCTGCATACTGGGGTCCCTAAACAGTGTTGAATTACAAAAATTGGGTATCACTGTAAAGCCGAGACTCTTGTGGATCCAATGAGCCCAACTGTATTCAGATGAAACTTGACCTCACTGTATAAAATGACCTTGTGGTGACCTCTAGGATAATCACAGCCCCATTCAGAGAATGGATGGATCAGACTAGAGACCTAGAGCATTCAGAGAATGGATGGATCAGACTAGAGACCGAGAGCATTGAGAGAATGGATGGATCAAACAGCAAATTTTTTTCATGTTTTTTAAGTTGAGATATCATTTTGTCTTAGGAATCAGACAAGATTCAACAAGATTCCTGCTGACTTGTTGTGTGGTCATGTTACATAATCCTGAGTTTAAAGGAAGGAGCACCTCCACAAAGTTAGTGGAGTGGTCTAAAATCAATGCAGCAGAGGCTGAGATATCCTGACTTTTAAGGCGTTCAAACAATATGTGAAGCAAATTTTAAACACATGTAACTGCATATAAAGTCAATACAAGGTGTGAGTGGGCACAAATGCATCTGTATTTACTCTAGACGGTGCAAATTGAGTTAAGACACATTCGAGCAAGTTGAAAATGTTTCAAGTCAAGCATGGAATGTGTGCTTATCCCCGAGCTCTGTGAATCTACATTAAAAACCGACAAAACATGAGGAAGAAAATGAAATAGGAGGAAATAACAGAAAGAACTGGAGTTCCTGAGTCCTGAGATCAGTCAGAGTCTGAGCTTACACAGAATGGATGGGTCAAACAAACACAAGGCTTTCATCCAGGAGACCGCTGTTTCACTTTCACTTTCACATTACAATTAGCTGTTCATTCAGTGACATTTTCACTGTACAAACGTAGTCGTTTTAAGCCCAACCACAAAGTTCTTTATTAAACCTAACTATTTCTTCTTCTTTTTTCTTTTTTATTAATTTGCACATACATAAAACTGCACAAAATCCAGTCAATGAAAAAAAGAGGTCAAGAAGCCACAGGCTTATGCAAAGGTTGTAAGGATAATGAGCTCTTGATAATAACTCTTGATAATAACATGTATTTTGGTGTTCCATATTTGTGCACCACGATATCTGGCCATGTTTTGTTTTGTAAAAAGGCAGGTGAAGATGATTAACAGGTCTAGTATTATGGGAATGAATTTGAGAATTAGATTTAAAGAAGTTGCTAAACGGTGATGGTAAAGAAGAAGGCAAGAACATATATTTATATATATACACACATATCTGATGAATATTTCTGTCATAAACTGAAAGAATGTTCAGTTTCCTGAACAGTGGAGCAGAGGCCTCCTTACAGTTTGACAAAGTTGCCAATCTTACAAATCGTTTTTTCAACAAATAAAGTTTATAAAGTGGTTTATGCAGTGGTTTTGATGCCAAAAATTATTTTAATTAATGAATGAATTGATTAATTCATTCATTAATTAAACTGGTCTATTGAGAGTCTCAGAGGGTTAAAACATTTTTGAAACTCATTTTGGTTTTGCAAAAAAAAAAACATTACTCATATTGAAATTGGTTTCAGTTTTATCCTGTGGGATGGAACAACACTGACAGTAGAGCCTGACTTCAAACTGACACCACAGGACTCTCTTGTTGACGAGTACCGGTGGGTTGATAATTGATATCTGTCTGAGGCAAACTAAATGTTCTCAGTTTGAATCTCCAGCCAGAAAGAAATTGACAGAACATCTGTTTGTGAACCCAGATTAAGTCTTATCTGAGAGAGAATAATTGTGTGGGATGGATGTGCGGGCTATGTCACAGTGTGTGTTTGTGCGTGTGTCAACACTACGCAGTGGTTTTGAAGTTTCTTGGTTGTGATTTCCAAACTTCCAGAGCTTTTCCCCAGACATCAGACATTCAAAGAGAAGCTCTTTGAAACCTCTTTGAGAAAGAACCAAACTCTTTAGAAAATGTCTTCAGGGAATGATTGTGTGTGTTAGTGTGTGAGGGAGACACACACACAGAGAGAGAGAGAAAGAGAGAGAGAGAGAGAGGCAAATAAAGAGACGTCTCCCTTGATATCAAACACTTCTCTGAGTGGCATAGTTCACAGCGCTATGATGATGCATTCAGTTGATAAGGATACCTGTTGAAAGCAGATCCAGCTGGTCTACATTCACTTCTGTATTTGTGTGTGTGTGTGTGTGTGTGTGTGTGTGTGTGTGTGTGTGTGTGTGTGTGTGTGTGTGTGTGTGTGTGTGTGTGTGTGTGTATGCCAAAGATGGAAAAAGACCGGCTCGTCTACTCTGTGCACAAAGATAATTTAGATCAAAAGTGGTGAAAGACTAGAATGGATATATAATTAAAAAATTAAAAGGGAAACATTCTGGTCTCCTGGCAACCTTCATTAAACACAGTTACATAAGATGCATTTGATGAAGGTCCTGTTGAGCTCTTCAGCTGCTTATCTTAGGGCAGCACCCATAGACTGTATACGTCACCCATTGGTTTGTGGAATGCCGTTCTGAATCATGGATGTATTAAGAGAACTGGATACAGAGTTGGAGGTGGGCCCCCAGTCATTCCTATGAGAGTTGCCCATTGGCGCATGAAGCCTAAAGAGCTCGACTTCCATCTGGAAAAGTACCAGGATCTTGTCGGAGTAGCGTCCGAGATGATTGGCGGAGTAGCGTCCGCTTGGTCACGGCGTCCCAACGTCACGTCGTCGTCACGGCTTGCGCTCCAGCCTCGGTCTGGGTCTCACTCACATGAATGGATGAAGGGAAATAACTCTGGATTCAGCTATTGTGCGTTTTACAACTTTAAAAACGTGATGTTTAAAATAAGGACTATTACAGTGTTTGTACTGGGAAGTTGATTTACCTAAAAAAAAAAAATATTTACAGAGAGTTACAGATGTCTCTTTCCCAATGTAAGTCTACGGGAAAAAGTATTTTTGGGCAACTCCCAGACTGGACAATGCCGTGGTAGCCATACCCTAAAGCATCCCCTGCTTTATGGTCTATTTGACTGTGAATTGGACCATAATTTACTAAATGAACATCATGCTGTATTGAAGAAGACTTGAAACTAGAGATTGAGACCATAAACTCGTGAAGTAGGCTCATTTTCTCATATACCCCTTTCACAGTGAGGACTCAACCAGGGTTGGTTGTGTGTATGAAAGGGTTAACCCGCGTTCATCAACTCGCCTTTGTGTCCCAGGTCGAGAGGTGGGTCGGACCGGGGTTGCTAACAAACTTATTCAGTTGCAAATGAGGGCGCACAGTCCGTGACGCAACTGTCACAGGTCGCCGTGGCTCATAGGTAAACGGTGGGACAGCAGCAGGAATGTTTTCAGTCACACCGGAGGTGAACGACTGAAAGGGTCTGAAAAGTGAAGCCAATGCGATTCCTCTGGTTGCAAAATGAAGTCTGATTTTATAGAATTCCATGAGAAAATGACATTTGGCATTTTCTTATTACTTGATTTATTACCTCAGTAAACATTGTAAACATGAGTTTATGGTCTCAATCGCTAGTTTCAAGTCTTCTTCAATACAGCATGATGTTCATTTAGTAAATTATGGTCTCATTTAGAGTCAAATAAACCATAAAGCAGGGGATGCTTTAGGGTGTGGCTGCCTTGTGATTGACAGGTCGCCTCATAGTGTGTTTTCAGTTCATGAATGTTAATTGTAACATTTTTGGTCGCCAAAAAATGTCTTATTCAGCATTCGGTTGTACTTAGCTCCACCCTCTTGTGTAACTTCTGGTTCCAAATAACCAAGATGGTGTAGGCCAAAAACCAAGATGGCGACGTCCAACATGCCGAACATGAGGCTTCAAAACAGCGGTCCACAAACCAATGGGTGACCCAGTCACGGTGACTACATCCACTTCTTATATAGGGCTACAGTCTATGCTTGGCCATCTTGCATGTCCTTTTGAGACAGTCCCTAACTTCAGCTCATCAGTTTCCCTCTATTTCTATCTGTGGGTTCAATATTGGATCATGACGTTAAAAATAACACCGGTGGAACATCAGTCAGACTTGATCCTGCATTGCCCAACAAATCAGGTGTAAACTGGTAAAAACTTATTAAGGACAAACCTCTCTGAATGTTTTAAATGTTGAACTTAAAATATATACATCTCCATGTTTTAGCCTATTTGTTTCTGTTCATGGAAAGTCTGCTGACTAGCAATGTCTGTTAGCACTGTACAGAAAACTGTACAGGACGACTTGAAGAAGAGGAGACTGAGTCTGATAATTATAAGCCAAGAAAAGAAATAGATTTATAAACTGTTGGGGGGGGGGGTGGGGGGTCATATTTTGATTTAAAGTGACTGTGTAATAATATTTAACTAAAAAGAGGCTAAAATTAAACATCAATCAGAGCTAAGACAGGAAAGGACAGTGCTCTCCATACAAGAATTGATGTTTGGTTAAAGATGCAAATACATTATCTGTAGTTGTCAGGTCTCTATAAATTAATCTAATTGTAGTAGGGGTAATTAACGACACCGTATTATTAATACAGGGTCAAAGTCACAAACACATCATTCAAGTGATGAAGTTTTCTAATGTGTGTAAAGTTAATCTGACAATGAGCAATCCTTAAATCTCTGCAACTTTGTGAGGATTTTTGAGGAGTTTTCTATGGCTATCACTCCATTTTTTCTGCCGAGGGACCATTGTTGGCTGGTGTTCTTTGGGCAGAAAATACTTCTTAACAAAACTCATCACAACTAGGTTGGTGGGTGATCGCAACCGTGTCATTGTTTCTGGAAAGAGACACTGCTGTTGAGTCACATTTTTAACATTTCTTTTTAAAACGTCCACAAGCTGAATGGCAAGAATCAATAGCATGGCACTAAAGTTAAAGTTAGAATCAGTAGCAATTGTATTTCATCTTTTAGTTTTTCCCAAACGGTCAATCATGCATCTGTTACATTTCCTCAAGACACTGACCCTGAAGAAAGAGTGCTCAGAGGTGTCTGTTTGCCATCCTCACCATCCTTGAAGATGATGTTGCCGCCATGTCACCAAATGTGTGAGACATGGCTTTTGTGTGCTGCGTGACTGCCTTTGCATACCTCATTGGCGTTCGGTATGCTGTGAACATTGACAACACAATCTTGCAGAAATACGTGAAATGACCAGGACCAATAGAGTTTTTATTTTTTTATTTTTGTAGGCCAACCAGGAAGTAAGCATTGCCCTGGGTTCCCTCGACAAAAATCCAATAGGATTTTTCCATTGGATTTTGGATTATTGCAGAAAATAAGCCCTGTGGTAAACACACGTTTTTGATACATACACGTTTTCTTCAGCAAAATAATCTCAACAAATGAACACCACTTTTATGATTTTTGAAGTGTAAATGCAAGCGCCAGAAGTAAAAAGCTAACGTTAGGCTATAAACGAGCTACACCACGGTCGCATGAGCGACACGGACACCAGTCTCCTCGGAGGAGTCGTGCATGTGATCGACCCATCCATCTACCCCGAACTGTTGACTTTGATTAAAACGTGTGTTGAATCTGGGAATTGCCGTGTGCACCTGTACAAAGAATCATAATTGAATTTCCATTGGCGTTGTGCCTCTGAAAAAGAGATTCACAACATTTATAGAAGCCACAGAGAATCCTTTTTTTGTCGTGGATAGTCGCTTCATGCGAAAAAGTCTTATTTCACAGTTGTAAAGGTTCTTTAAGGTCTTTTTTACATCTTCTTGGTCCATGTAACCCTAACCCTAACCCCTAACCGTCAAGAGAGACTCTTTGAAGATAATTTTCTTGTAGTCTTCTTTTATGAATTCAAAATACATTGAAGCTAAAATTCCATTGTTAGCCTCACAGGAATATCATAATTAAGTGAACAAGAAGATCCAAGTTGGCAGAACTCTAAATTAAACTACAGCAACATAAATTCCCCTTGATTTCTAAAAGGCAAAGTTGTATCTCACTGAAGCAAGAATCATATTCAACAAGAATATCTGTTTGTTGAAGATAGAAATGCATTGAAGCAAGGAATTTCACAGCCTCACAGGGAATATCATAATTAGGTGAACAAGAAGATCCAAGTTGGCAGAACTTGTGTCTCAACTTGTAAATCTTAGTAAAGTCAACAACAGAAGTTGAAATCTATTGCATCATGTTGCCTTGATAATTTGTGCTTTCTTATTCAAATGTAACTTTTATATAATATTTTATGTGACAAACATTGTACGTGCATGTATTTCTGAGTGTGTATGTGATATAATACAGTGTGTGAATATTTTTGAGAAGATTGTCTGGGATTTCTATATCACTTTCATTTGTCAAACAAAGCTTTAAAGGGGCTGAACTTCAAGCAAAGCTCTGAGTTCAACCAATCATTGTTATCTTGGCACAATTCCAATCTGGCCCCTACACTGTCTCCCTCTCCCTACCCACTTCCACTCCGTTTGTGTGTTCGCGTGGAGGGTCCGCCGTATTGAGTGCCATTCAAAACCAATTGGGGGAGTGGAAATGGGTTATAAAACTCTCCAACAGCGAGCCTGCATCAATGCTGACTTTTTGACATCTTTGGGCAAAAATTCCGTAATAACCTTTCAGCATATTGTAATTCAAGTGTTCTGAGAGAAAACTAGACTTCTGCTCCTCCTCATGGCTCTGTTTTCAGACTTTAGAAAATCTAGCCCGTGACGGGAGACTTTGACCAATCACAGGTCATTTCATTGAGAGAGCGTTCCTATTGGCTGTGCTCCGGTCATGTGACCGAAAGTTAGCATTCCTTCATCAGATTTTACAATGGCGGCGACGTCACAAACATTCTCATTTTACAGCTAAACCGTGCACTACAAGATGATTCTGAAAACACCTGGGGTGAGAAATAGACATTAACGGAACATAATATTGTTTCATATTTGATCAGCGCTGCCTAGTTTGACCGTTTGGTCGGAGTTCGCGAGTGATTGACAGCTGGCTCTAATAGACGGCAGATGGACAGCAGACCTCAGATCAGCTCTTACTGCTTGTTTTCCTCCGGTCTGTGAAATCTTGCAGATGCCGTTAGGAGCACCGGAGGACACAGAGGCACATGATTTTTTCAGGCTACTTGTTTCATGTACTACTGTCATAATATAGCGACCGTTTTATAGAAATAACTTAAGCTGCCCGAACTGACGATGTGCAACGCCGTTGTGTGTTATCATGGAACGCGCTTTAATGTCAGTTCCGTGCGACTACCGGTACAAACATTTACTTGTAAACAGCTCAAACTAAGATAGACATTTAATTTATTCGACTTTATCGTCATACAGACGTTATCGACTTAAAGTAAATAGATTGTTTTAAGGATCAAATTTACCCTTGTCCAGTCTAGAAAACGATAGACATGTTCATTTGATTGTAAAGTGTTGTATATTTATACTTAAACAACAAATAGTAATTATTTTTTATCCCTATCAGCAGTTATAACTCCATAATTTGTTGACTTAACAGTAGCCTGTAATAATTAATGCAATATACCCTCCACCATAAAGAAGGTGCTTCATTGAGCCGGGAGTGTGACTACAAACAGATTTCAGTCCTTCACGGAGTGGGAGGGTGTAGGGACCGGATTGGAATTGCGCTTCAGTGTGATGTCCTGATGTTGACCTCAAACCTCCCTGTGAACAAGGGCGAGTAGAACCTCTATTTAAGATTATATTCTATCGTGAACTATATTATTCATATTGATTAAACACACACATCACAGGCTGTTGTTATCAATTTTGTCTCCTTCCCTTAATGTCCTCTGGACCCTTCCAAATGTTAAAAGCCCGTTCAAATTTCAAAGAATCCACATCATCAGTCAGAGAAAAAACTTTATTTCCTTCATCCCCCAAAAACTTCTGGATGTATTTTTTTTCCCCTCTGATGACTTATATTTCCGTCTGCTGTCCCCGTTTTGCCCCTGTCTTGGGTCCGTGCCAGGAGAAACTTTATTTTTTATACAGTCCTCATTTCAGCCCAGTCCCGATGATGAACTTGGCGCTGACGGAAGCTGCGGGGACAAGCTGTGACAGAGCAGAGATGGAATAAAGACTAAGGCATCCTAGTGCTAAATGAACAAGGCAGGGTTGAAAATGAAACACACTGACTGTCCCCTCTCCGTCACTAGTTATGTTTCCGTCCAGCTGTCAGGGGAATTTTCAGCAAGCTCTTGAAATGCCACCGAAAATAAAAAACAAGAGTTACGTAAATGTGTTTCCCCACAGTTGAAGTGAATAGATAAGCCTCCATATTGCAGACTGGAACTGCATCACAAAAAGGATTTGATTAGCATTATGTCATTTGTTATTGTTTTTAAATGTCAGCTATTGTTGGTGAAATTTCTTACTAAAGTTGATAACAGTAAAATGCTCTTGGTTACAATTTAATACACTGGCTAATGGTGGAGATTCATGCAGATGGAAGGGGAGCAGGTTTGACATTTACGGGAGTTGCAATTGGGCAAATATTTCAGAGAAACTCTCTAAAAATATGTCCGTCACTGTTTATGGCATGACTAATTTATAAATAACCTCAGGCAGGTGCAATTATCATTAGAACATGAACAATATTTGCTGTTTTCATTGTTCATTTCTGTGAGTTACTGCCTGGTATGTTTGTCCTGAACAGAAAAACGACAACATTGGTGGTTTTCTTTAAATGCAAAAGTCCCCAAAACTAAAAGAAATCAGTCAAACAATGAAAGTTAATTCTCCACCTTGTAAATATTAGTCTGAAAACAATCCCAACTCAAGGTTCATTTAATAGCTTTTTCTGGTTATTTCAACTGTATCCACAACAGTCTCACAGCAGTTCTTGAAATAGTCCCAAAATGTAATCTATTTGATTCGTGTATATAGACACAAATTTCCCTTTTTTTTCTGGTGACGCTCAAGACGACTTTCAACAACTTCTTTTTCTTTTTTTTTCCACAAATGTCCAGCTACACATGACACGTGTCAATTTTACACTCCAGTCTTTTCAAAATAATACTACTCATTTAGGTTAAGGAAAAGATCGACTTGGTTAGGCTTAGCCAACAAAACTACTTAGCTAGGTAAAGGAAAAGATTGACTTGGTTAGGCTTAGGCAACAAAACTACTTAGCTAGGTTTAGGAAAATATCGGCTTGGTTAGGCTTAGGCAACAAAACTACTAAGCTAGGTAAAGGAAAAGATCAACTTGGTTAGGCTTAGGCAGCAAAACTACTTAGCTAGGTTTAGGAAAATATCGGCTTGGTTAGGCTTAGCCAACAAAAGTACTTAGTAAAAGATCGTGGTTTGGGTTTAAGTAACACTGGAAGTGCTGCAACTTAATTACGGAAGTTACATGACAAATTCATCAACTTTGACTTGTTGTTTCACACGAGACATGAACACCGATCTCCCTGGCGAAATTCCTGTGTTTTTTGACCCACCCATGCTATCGTTTATTGCAATTAATTCACAGCAAATGCTGTTTATTTTGAGTTCATACCGCTGTAGTAAGACAGGAAGAAATTCTGTTTTCCGATGTAACTGGGACTTCCTCAACAGGTGCAATGCAGCAGTGTTGGTTATTTTGGCCATGGTTGATGAAAAGATGCTGGTATCCATAGAGGTAAGCCCCTCCTCCTGATCCCGCAGTCAAACTAGTGCGAGTAACACAAGGCAAACATTTGCTTCATATTTGGTGTGAACGCAGCATAACTAAAGGGCTGAATGCATTTCCTGTTTGTACTAGAACATGTTTACATGCTTTAATGTTCAAAAAACACATTATTTTTCTCATACTGTCTGTCTGAATATACCTGTATTCACGCTCTGTCTGAAACGCTCCATTTTAGCACATTTCAACGGAATGGAAACGGAATTGCGTTGCTAGGAAACAGTTTGGGTCCATGTTTACTTCCTGTCAGCTGATGTTATTACACTGCAACAGGAAATAAACTGGGACACATTTAGTATGTTTATGTTTAAAACTGTGAAATGGTCTAAATATTGTAGATTTGTGACATCACAAATGGACAGAAATTCTAACGGCTTGTTTCAAATGCACAATTTCTGAATACGGGCTGTCTGTATTTCTCCGTACATTGAGCGTTTTGATACTTTCACAGTATTTATATATATCACTTAAACCTGCTTCATAATATAAAAGACATGAAAATCTCACTTTTTACAATATGGGACCTTTAAAGCTACTGTGAAGGCTGGTACCAACCGTGTCATATTAGCTTGTCGCAAAGAAGGCTAAATAATGCTCAAAACTGACACAAAATTTTGGCATAGCCATCTTCAAAGGGGTCCCTTGACCTCTGACCTCCAGATATGTGATTGAAAATGGGTTCTATGGGTACCCACGAGTCTCCCCTTTACAGACATGCCCACCTTATGATAATCACATGCAGTTTGGGGCAAGTCATAGTCAAGTCAGCACACTGACACACTGACAGCTGTTGTTGTCTGTTGGGCTGCAGTTTGCCATGTTATGATTTGAGTATATTGTTTTATGCTAAATGCAGATTCTGTGAGGGTTTCTGGACAATATCTGTCATTGTTTTGTGTTGTTAATTGATTTCCAATAATAAATATATACATACATTTGCATAAAGCAAGTTAATTTTCCACTCCCATGTTGATAGAGTATTAAATACTTGACAAATCTCCCTTTAAGGTATATTTTGAGCAGATAAGAAATGTGATTAATTTGCGATTAATCACGATTACATATTTTAATCGATTGACAGCCCTAATTCAAACTACATCATCTGTCAAAACAGAGGTGGAAAAAACTGACTGGAGCATGTTACATTTGATAAAAAAGGCCCTAATACTGTAAGCCTTATTAACTTGGTCAGTATTCAGTTTATTTACATAATATTTCTTGGAAGAAACTCCAATAACTTGTTCTCTCCCTCTCCCCTCTTTCATCTTCCTGTTTTCCTCGCGTCTGCAGCAAACAATTAGAGGAAGTATAGACACAGATTTTATGGCAGCAACTTCAAAAAGAGGTTTCTCGCTGTGTCACACAAAAATAAAAGCAAAGACAACTTCCACAGTCACCAACAGACGCATGTGACAACTATTTAAAGCTGTTCCTAGCACGCTCACATGCCAATGTTTTACCATGTCACTGTGCGTTATTGTAAAAACAATATCTCTTTTTATTCTATTTTATTATCATCCAAAGGGATTTATCTTGATTTATCTAGTGTAGAACATGATGATGTGATGGCCATCCCCATGCTCTGTTGTATCTCATACATTTTTGTAGCAATGTTTGGGTTGGTAACATTTGCTACAAAGTTTTGGTGCTAAATTTGAACATTTTTTACCACTCAAATTGATAAAACTTATCAATAATACCACATACTCCCTCCACCAAAATACCACATTAAGACACCCAGGCCTTGAGGAACATCACAGAAAAAGCCATGCTGTGATTTGGTTCCAAGAACTTTTGACATTTACAGATTTCTGCAAGAATTGCATTTTTCGGTGAATGACTGGCGAGCGCTTCTGTTCTGCAAACTGCTCAGAAACCCCCTTATTTTTGATCTACCTAGGAAAGCCATCCATCCTCTGAATGCTCTACGTCTCTAGTTTGTGGCTGTAAAGTTTCATGAGGCTGTGATTATCCTAGAGGTCACCATAGGTCATTTTATACAGTGAGGTCATGTTTTAAAAAATGGTCTCACTACAATGAAATGGCTACTATGGGGACTAAAATCATCACACATGAATACAGTTGGGCTCATTGGATCCACAAAAGACTCAGCTTTACAGTGATACCCAATTTATGTAATTCATAGACTGTTTATGGACCCCAGTATGCAGAAATATTCAAATAAACCATTTTTGAATAGGCGAAAATAACACATTTATACTGCATTCAAAAAACTGCATGTGATTATCATAAAGTGGGCATGTCTGTAAAGGGGAGACTCGTGGTTTACATCCACATATCTTGAGGTCAGAGGTCAAGTGACACCTTTTCAAAATGGCCATGAAAATGTTTCTTCACCAAAATGTAGCCTAAATGTTGAGCTTTGCCTCCTCGGCAAGCTGGCATGACATGGTTGGTACCAATGAATTCTTTAGGTTTTCTAGTTTCATGTGATACCAGTATCCTCACTCTAGCTCTAAAACTGGGTTTCAGAAGTTTAATATGTTTTTATGTTCACTTTCATGTGAAGCACTCACCGCATGTAATGTCTTTATTGTTGAGCACTTTGAGCTGCATCTGTTGTATGAAAGGTTTTGTACAAATAAAATGTATTATTATTAAAAACACTGTTTGCAGCAGTTTGAATTTGACCTCCTGCATATTCGCCATCAGTCACATGTTGCATGGTTACTCTTCTCTTTGCTGTCTCTCATTTTTTTTTAATAAAACACTACTGTCAGACTGTGTGTGCGTGTGTGTGTGTGTGTGTGTGTGTGTGTGTGTGTGTGGCGTGTTTGTGTATGGACAGAATGATTTTTTAAGATTGCCAGCTGTCCTTTAGTAAGACTCATTTTAACCAGGACCTCACTTAAACCCTTTTTATCTATCCCTACCTCTGTCTCTCTGGCTATTCATTTGGACTCTGCAGCCTCCTTGGCAACAAACAAATGGGGAGAGTGCTTTTAACAACACACACACACGCACACACACACACACTCGAGGGCCTGGCGGCATTGATTTGCTCTGTTGCTCTGGTCCTGTTTGCAATTCAGCACCTTGATTTGTGCTTGTGGGAACACCGAGTCAGAGGAGATGTTAATTTGATTTAGCCACTGGCTTTCGTTGCGTCGGGGGAACGCCACCAGAGGCGAGGCGGCATCCGTCTTTATCTTAACAGCAAATTAGATATCAAGCTGATATTATGGCCGCAGTTGAAATTCTGTGTCTCTTTGCCTCCGTCCTTCTATCTCTTACCGAGACGCGAGACTGTCTTTATTTCTCTCGAGTCGTTTTGTCGCCCCCAGCCTTTTATTTCGGTCTTTTCCTGTTTGTCTGTTCCTTGTGACCGGGAGAGGGGCAAACTTTTCAAACACTGGCAGACACACAAACACATGTGTGTGCACACACACACACACACACACACACACACCCACAACACACACACACACACACACACAGATCTGCTCAGAATGCTTCAGAGCCAGCATTTCATCTCCCTCCTGATTCACCTCCTCAGATCATTTATTATTTTTTATTATTTATTTATCACAGCTTAGTGCATCGTAGCCCGGTGCTTGAAGTGGGCCGGTACTCACCAGTACGCATTTCTACATTTTACTCTTTGGCATACCGTGACTTTTTTTTGCATACCGGCACTTCTCACAAGCTGCCGGTACTCTTCTCTGCCCTCTCCATGTCAGGTTCTCTGGGAGATTAATAACGGCGCAACGCCAACGTTTTTTGTGCCGTGCCTCATAACACATCTTCCTAACTGGACGCAAAGCGAACGAGCGGACATCAGATTGTTTGAGTTATTCCCAGTGAAGACGTCCTAACCTGCTCCGTGCTTCAGCAAACAGGTTGAGCGACGTGTCACTTGTTCGAAAAAATGCGCGCCCCTGGCTCTATTTATGCAAAGTTTTGCACACCTCCAACCTATTTTCACTGGTCAAACTCGACGCTGACAGTAACTAACGCCCGGGACACACTGGGACAGACTGGGAGCGCTTGGCGGCTGCGTGATTCACGCGTCGGGTGTTCAGACCAGCTGTGTTTCTACTACATAGAGTATGCCTTTCATAATGGCCATTTTATTTCATTATAAATGTCATTTATATTTATTTTAGACAGAGAAAAGTTAAGAAACGTGTGGTAATTTGTAAATAATAGTAATAATCCACAATTAAAACCCATACTACATTCATTCATGGAGCTCTGCAAGTCATTGCATGTTCTACAACACTGTCCTTCAAATATTTCTGAATAAAAGCCTCGTGTTAACAAACGAAGGAATTCCGTCCATCGAAAAAATGCTTGAGGGTTTTTATTTTGAAATGAAAGCAGGAAATGTTGATTTAAAAATAAATCTTTACTTTTTTGGTAACAAACAAGGTGTAATTTATCACTACAATGTTCATGTCCGGTTTGTAAAATCCTTAGAGAACTGTTCATCCTAGCTTTTTTAAATTTGTGAACAAATATAATTAATGACACATTATTTAAACTATTTCTGAATCTTGTGATGTATAGAATATGATTTTACATGGCAAACCTTTCCAGAAGAATTAAATGTTCAGACGAATGCTGTGATAAATAATAAAAATAATCGTTAAACTAGTAATAATAATGCTCCAAAATGATGAAAAATATCAAAGTTTTAAGGAGGACCCCCAAACCCAATAACTTGTATTCACTGTATAAATTCAGAATGTGTCTCAGTATAATATGTAGGAGCAACCTGACTGGGACTCAGCTCCTAAAACCTCAATGAACAGCTCACACAGCTCAGCTCTGCATGTATACCTGCCTTTCTGACTGGCTGCTGTTTATTCCAGCCTATAGGCATCCTGTAATATAATTTATTATAGAGTGATACTACAAATAACACAGAGAAGCACTTTAATTATTAACACTAAACACACCCCCTTAACCCTATGATGTTCCAGTGTGAATATCATTGGAGTATTATAGGCCTACTAAAGAAGATGCATAGCCTAAATATCATAATACAGCAATAAAGCCACAGCTGGTTATGACTGACAGAGTATAACATGCTTAAAGAAATAATGAACAAATAGGAATAACATGTGAATAACATGTGAATAAGAGGAATACTAGCACTTATTTCTTTCCACTTCAAGCACTGCCATAGCCTTTTGTAAAACAGGTGTCCCTAACTTTACCTGTGACACACTCTCACTCTCTTTTTAAATCTTTCTCTCTCTCACACACATACACACACACGGCAGAGAGGACTAATGAAATGCACACTGTGGCTTCATTCTGTCATTCCAGAGGAGCCAGAGCGGTGGTGTCTGGTGGCTCGGTGGACTGGGACCAGTCGTGGTTCAGGTTCAGGTCATTCTTTCTGCCTTTACTCACATCTCTGATCTCTCTATTGTGTGTGTGCAGTTTTTAGTCTGCAAAGTGTAGAACTTTGTAAAAAGATGTTTCTAATTTTATTGGCAATTTAAGACCAATTTAAATAAGCTTCTAGACTAAAACTATTAAATTGCCAATATAAGCAAAATGAAAAGTAATTACATGGAAATGAATTGTTTCGGGACGTAAAATCCAACTGTGTTAACAGAACCAGACTGAATGAAAAAAAAAAAACATATTTGACTGTTATTAGATTATTAGAAAACCTTGCATTTCCAATATGCACACACTCCATTCTGAGCATTTAGCTTGTTGACTGGACTGCAGAGAGCCAGGGTCATGGCTAGAAAAGATCCGTCTTGTGTAAAATATGACGTCACGTTCTCGTTGTAATCGGAGAGACTCAGAGAAAACTCAGAAGGGATTGGATGCCCTTCGCGGGAGAGAGAAGATTGTTGTTTTAAAGCTCAAGTAGGTGAGATTGGAGCAAATATGATTAAAAAAAGTAGTTTTTTATAAAACGCTATAACCTGACAGTAGTACATGAAACAGATAACCTGAAAAAATCATGTGCCTCCGTGTCCTCCGGTGCTCCTAACGGCATCTGCAAGATTTCACAGAGCGGAGGAAAACAAGTAGTAAGAGCTGAGCTGAGGTCTGCTGTCAATCACTCGCAAACTCCGACCAAACGGTCAAACTAGGCAGAGCTGATCAAATATGAATCAATATTCTGTTACGTTAATGTCTATTTCTCTCCTCAAATGTTTTCAGAATCATCTTGTAGTGCACCGTTTCGCTGTAAAATGGGAAAGTTTGTGACGCCGTTTCCATTGTGAAATCTGGCGAAACAAAGCACCAAGTTCTGGTCACATGACTGGAGCACAGCCAATAGGAACGCTCTCTCAATGAAAGGACCTGTGATTGGTCAAAGTCCCCCGTCACAGGCTAGATTTTCTAAAGCCTGAAAACAGAGCCGTGAGGAGGAGCAGAAGTCTAGTTTTCTCTCAGAACACTTGAATTACAATATGCTGAAAGGTTATTATGGAATTTTGCCCAAAAATTATGCCAAAAATATATTGCCTACTGAAGCTTTAATGTTACAAATAGATCAAATCATGAGACAGACCCAGAGTCTTCCCAGCAGTTGGAGCTTTGGCGGAGCCAACACCCGTCATCACGCTGCTGGAGGCCCAAGCCGTATTGCTGGGCCAACTGGAGAGAAGGGAGGCATGGAAGAACCAGAATTTTTTTTAAATCAACACAAAATGAAAATGAAATAACCTTCACCTTGAACTTCATTCATGACTTCATTACATTACTAGAACCTTAATCTAAAACTAACTAACTACTAAGACACTGCATTCAAATTAGCATGTAAACATGTCACACAGAACTGCAAACGCAACCTTCCTACAAGTGTAGAGATACAGGATGCCTGCAGAATGTAAATACATGAACATAAACTTTCACGAGAGTTTTACACAAGACGGATCCTTTTTAGCCAATAACCGAGGGCCAGCCCTACAAACGCAAAAGTCCGTAACCGAGTGATTTAAGATACACGATTGGTCGGCCACGTATTGGAGTTTCCTCATTGGCTGTTGCTCTTTCAAAATGACAAGGCGGGGACAGTCTTTTGTTTACGTTTTCGGGGGGGCGTGTCAGTGGTTCCACTCACCGGTGCGAGTGCTCCTCTATCGCCGCATTTCTACTAGATTCGGTGATGGAGGTCATCTCAATGCTTTCCATTAATTTCCTATGGAAAGCAGGAGAAACAGTCACCCAGTGCATGGTGGGTGTGGACAGGAATGAGTCCTAAAACCCAGAAGCATTTTAGCACTTCAGGGTCCCTTGTCTGGAAGTCAATGGGTTTTTATTTAGAAGCCTGAAATAAGGTCTGCGGTTAACACAAGCTGAAGAGATTTTAACATTTTGTTCTACAATATAAAATATATCAATAAATATCCCACTAGTGAGTTTTGAAGATTTTACATTGTCTTAAAAAACGGTTGCTAACAAGTGGCTAAATGAGAATACTAAATGTCATCACGCCGACTCGTCCACCTTAACAGCCTCATTGTGTATATTCGCGCTCATGTGACCATGGTTTGTAGCCTAACGTTAGCTTTTTACTTCTGGCGACTGCATTCACACTTCAACAATCATAAAAATGGTGTTAATTTGTGGAGATGAACATTCGTTTGCCACAGAGTTTATTTTGTTTTTTAATCCAAACCCCAATGGAAAAATCCCATTGGTTTTTGTCGAGGGAACCCAGTGTGATGCTAACTTCCTGGTTGGCCTTAAAAAATATGTCATCTCTGGAGCACTCTATTTGCATAAAGTTGAAAAATCTCAACTTTATGAAAATGAGGCCGTCCAGCACGATGCTTCCGGCTCACTTTACTAGGACCAAGTAGGCGATCTTGTCCTAAAGTGAAATGAGATTCAGCAGATTAAATGTTTTCAGAAGTAGATTTTGGTGGATTATTTAGACGGAATAACAGAAAGTTTATGAGCAGGCCGCCATGTTGCTTCCTGTTTGAAACGGCGAGCAGAAAACCAGGGATCAATCAGGAGCATTCAACGAGAGGGTACAGCCAGTGGAATGGAGCAGTGCGTCCCCTGGTGTCCTCGCCGGACCTGGTGACATGCACCGCTGGGTTTAACAATATAGACATGACCATTGTCAATTTGTGTAACAATTTAGCCACAAATTCACAGACTGACCAGACACTGTCCAGACATATACTCGGTTTTGACAGAGTCTTGTCTTTTAAGCTTTTCTACCACAGGGTCTTTTATTTTGTAGATTATGAAGCGACCCGTGCTGTTGCCTGTTCAGCAGTGTTCTTATAATTCACCTCGCTGTTTGGTTGACAGGTTGGTCATCAGTAGCCTTCCGCTAACACCTGGGCCCGGTGTTTCCAGCCAATACAATCAAGACTCAGTTACTTATTTCTCTCTCTCTCTCTCCTCCTGCAGGCATCCCCCTGGTTATGTGGCAGCGTTAGTTCCTCCTTTGTTCCCTTTTTCTTCATTTTATGCATTTTACAAAAGTCACACATTCTCACCCCCTACACTACTGACACTACAAACCCATGCATTTTGATACTTTGTTATGCACATAATTCATTTAGATTTGTTAAATAATTTACTTCATCTGACCATTCGAAATATTGTGTTTCCCACTTTGTTACAGCCTTAAGAGCCAGGTTGTGACAACTACAACTAGTAGTCACAATGGTCACAAATCATCTACTAGCTGACTTAGAAAAGGTTTAATAAACCATGGGCCATAGTATTTTCTTATCAGATGTTAAAACTGCTCTAATTAATATTTTATATTAACAATTATGAACAATGCATGTCTTTGTGGGAGGAAGCTTGAGAACCCAGAGAAAACCCAGGCTAACACAGGGAGAACATGCAAACTTCACACAGAAGGATCCCAAGCCAGATTCAAACCTGCGACCCTCTAGCTGTGAGGGGACAGTGCTTACCCCTGCACCATCGTGCAGCCCCAACGTGCAATTAATTTGGGATTTATAACGATTCAATATTTTAATTGATTGACAGCCCTAATAATAATAATGGGATCACCAAACACTCATCTGGAATTCCGCCCAGCACACTGGGCAGGGCAAAGAGCGCTCTGTCTCTGTGGCTGGAGTTCATATCATTGATGTGGTGACTTGGTCCTACCTGTTTCTCTTTGACTTAAATCCTGTAGCCTACACATTAAAAACATGTATGCATTAAAAATCTATTTTTAACGTCGTTAAGGCACTAAAACAAGTAAATGAGTCTAGACTGGGCTGGATAAAGAGCTGAGTCTTACCTAAATGTCTAAACTGTTAGGAAGTTTGAGGTTTTGCCTTATTGGTTTCCTTATCACTATGCAAAGGCACCAGCTCAGGTATGACTTTTCCATCTGCAGCACCTCATTTAATTTGGGTACAGAAATTAAATCTTACACAACCTGCACCAGGCTTTACCAAAATAAGTATCGGGACATCTGTGCTTTTGTGCACACCAAGCTGCTGGCTATACTTCAGTATTCCACATAATTTTTCAGGTTATAGAGGTCATATCATCACAATGATAACGTGAGGACACAGTGGTCACCGTGGTTCATACTGCTCCAGGTTTTCTGTTCGCTCTATATCACTGAACTTCCATTACGCTCGGGACACACAGGGAACGTCAGGCGCGCATGGCGGCTGCGTGGTGTGGTGGCTGCGTGATTCACGCGTCAGGTGTTCACACCAGCTGCGATTCAGCTGCATGTCAGCTGCTTGTCTGCTGCGTTTCTGCTGCTGCAGCTGTCAGCCCTTTCTTTCTACATAGAGTTTGCCTTTTAATGGCCATTTCATTTCATTATAAATGTCATTTATATTTATTTTAGACAGAGAAAGGTTAAGAAACATGTGGTAATTTGTAAATAATAGTAATAATCCACAATTAAAACTACATACTATATTCATTCATGGAGCTCTCCAAGTCACTGCATGTTCTAGAACATATGTCACATATTTCAGAATAAAAGCCTCGTGTTAACAAATGAAGACGCTTTAGGGCTTTTATTTTTAACAAATAAAGACGCTTATTGTTAACAAATGAAGACGCTTTAGGGCTTTTATTTTGAAATGAAAGCAGGAAGTGTTGATTTAAAAATAAGTCTTTACTTTTCTTTCATCTCCGTAACATATTCTACAGATGTCAAGACATTAAAACTGTAGTAATGTTGCTGATATGATGTCAATATACAGTCAATAGATCACCTTCACTGTCTGTTGTTGCTATGAAATGCGCGCAGCACGCATCAAAAATAGGCGAGACCTCGAATCTCTAGAAGAGACGCAGCAGAGACGCGTTTGTGATGAGCGTGAGACACGCGTCTCACGTGGGCAGTGTGGCTGCTCTAACCTGTTAACACGGATGCCGAAATAAAAAACAACAGGTAACGCAGCCACCACGCGCTCCTGATGTTCCTGGTGTGGATCAGGCTTTAGGATGGTACATTTCCAGCAAGTTTCTCAAAAGTCCCACCTGAAGTATTCTATTTGTAATTGCTAGAGAAAGATTTAGGCCTTAGGCTGTAACAAACAACATGTTGGGCTTGTGGATTATCATGGTTAATGATGATATTTCATAGCTGAGTCACAAGAAACCTTTTATTTTTTTGTTGAAAGTCCAGACATCTCTGGTTGAATATTTGCTGCTTTACACTTCCCACCTCTAACTACCTCTTAGACCACCAATTTCTGCAGAGTTCAACTCAACTCTCTGCAGTGGCAAACGATTGCCATCCACACCCCTCCGCCCTCTAAGCTGTAATATTTTTAACTTAACCTTTTAACCCACCCTTAGAACACTTAGGGGTGGAAATTCAATCGATTTGTCTGCTCCAGTGTAAAATCCTTACATAACATATTTTTCACTTTGACGTTTACTCGTCCTGAAATCGACAGGGCAGCGTGTCGATATAAATGTGGAGGCATATTGAGATAGTGTGTCTTTGCAGCTTTATTTTATAGCATTTGTGCAGTTAGTTTGATGTCAGAGACCTTCCTTCAAGATGGTTCATTGTCGACATTGTTTTTACTTGTTTTGGACCTGCTAGGTTTAGCTGATTCCAGGTCATTTCAACTGCAACAAGATTGTTTCCTTAAATTATCTTTTAGAAACATTTTACCCTATCACCAGGGCATTTTTTTCAGGCATAGGCGAGCTAGGTGGTTGCCAAAGAGGAGGTCGAAAACTTTTGTAATGAACTTCAGACGGCCAATCTACTTTGAAAAGTCTGTCACTGACATCCACTCTGCGCATTACATTGTCAAAAAAAACACTACAGACAGACTGTGTAAAGGGGCATTCCATTGGGGGCTCTTATTGTCATATCATTGACCTGCTGGCTTATTTTTGACCCCATGATTCATTCGCTCACACCGCCGTATAAGAATCATGTAGCTTATGAATTAATGTTCACACGATGATAACGCTTTAACACAAATTTGTTTCAACGCCACTAATTTCTTTAACGCATTAAGGCAACTTGCAATTTTTTAGGTTTTAGAGGGCTCAGTTTTAAAGATGGCGTGAAGATACTGGTATCATATGAAACTAGAAAAAACCTAAGAAATCCATTGGTACCATCCATGTCATACTAGCTTGTAATGGAGGAGGATAAATAACGCTCCAAACTTGTGCTCAATTTTGGTTAAGAAAAACTGTCATGGCCATTTTCAAAGGGGTCCCTTGACCTCTGACCTCCAGATATGTGAATGAAAATGGGTTCTATGGGTACCCACGAGTCTCCCTTTTACAGACATGCCCACTTCATGATAATCACATGCAGTTTGAGGCAAGTCATAGTCAAGTCAGCACACTGACACACTGACAGCTGTTGTTGCCTGTTGGGCTGTAGTTTGCCATGTTATGATTTGAGCATATTGTTTTATGCTAAATGCAGTACCTGTGAGGGTTTCTGGACAATATCTGTCATTGTTTTGTGTTGTTAATTGATTTCCTATAATAAATATATACATACATTTGCATAAAGCAGCATATTTGTCCACTCCCATGTTGATAATAAGAGTATCAAATACTTGGTAAATCTCCCTTTAAAGGTGAAGTAGGTGAGATCGGAGCAAATATGATTAAAAAAAGTTATTTTTATAAAACGGTCTCTATATCGTGACAGTAGTACATGACATAGATAACCTGAAAAAAATCATGCTCCTCTGTGTCCTCCGGTGCTCCTAACGGCATCTGCAAGATTTCACAGACCGGAGGGAAACAAGCAGTAAAAGCTGATCTGAGGTCTGCTGTCCAGCTGCCGTCTATGAGAGCCGGCTGTCAATCACTCGCAAACTCCGACCAAAAGGTCAAACTAGGCAGCACCGATCAAATATGAATCAATAATATGTTACGTTAATGCCTATTTCTCTCCTCAAATGCAGGAACGCCAAGTTCTAGTCACATGACTGGAGCACAGCCAATAGGAACGCTCTCTCAATGAAATGATCTGTGATTGGTCAAAGTCTCCCGTCACGGGCTAGATGTTCTAAAGCCTGAAAACAGAGCCATGAGGAGGTGCAGAAGTCTAGTTTTCTCTCAGAACACTTGAATTACAATATGCTGAAAGGTTATTTGGGAGTTTTGCCCAATGATGCCAAAAATATACTGCCTACTGAAGCTTTAATGTACATTTTGAACAGATAAAAAATGTGCAATTAATTTGCTATTAATCGTGATTAACTATGGACCATCATGCAATTAATCCCGATTAAATATTTTAATCAATTGACAATTGTTGGATAACATAACATAAATAGAGTTACAGCATTACTAATAATTAGTAAACATAATTAATTCTTCATTAATCATTTAATTGTTTGTTAACAGAAAAATAACTACCGACTAAGTTTAATTAACTATCAATTTAACATTTATAAATTATGGTTATTGTAAAGTGTTAACAAAATATTCTATATTACAATAAAAAGATCAGCCCTCAGGGCTCGAATCTCAATGAGGACCTTGAGCTCAACCCAGCTGTACTGAAAGCCAACAGGGGGCACAGGGGATATGCACATAACACACCCACACCCAGAGCTGAAGAGGCAACAGAGAGAAGTTTGATAATGAAGACACCCAATAATGTTCCAGTCAAAGGCAGATTAAGTTTGCTGTGTTCTGCAGACTTCTGGCAAACACCCACTCTCCAAAGAGTTCTCAAGAGCCAGACTATTAATCTAAGAGTGTGTGTGCATGTGTGTGTGTGTGTGTGTGTGTGTGTGTGTGTGTGTGTGTGTGTGTGTGTGTGTTTAGTTAAGTGGTGCTATCAATCTTCATTGAGCTCCTTCAGGGGAGGGAGTGAGACTACCTTTCTTTATCAGCCACACACATGTCCATCTGTCCCTGTCAGAGAGACTGAGAGAGACACACAAGAGGGAAAGAGAGAGTGTGGGGTTGTGTTTGAGTTGAAAATGTGTATG
Organism: Sebastiscus tertius; assembly: GCA_916701665.1. Classification (NCBI taxonomy): domain Eukaryota; kingdom Metazoa; phylum Chordata; class Actinopteri; order Perciformes; family Sebastidae; genus Sebastiscus; species Sebastiscus tertius. The sequence continues at coordinate 46,941 of CAKAOH010041326.1, read as the reverse complement.
TGTATGTGTGAGAGAGTTTAGTTAAGGCCAAAAGAGAGTGCCAGCTTAATTGGCCTTGGCTGGGCAGGGGATGTGGCAGGGGGGAGTGCTGTGTGAGAGTATGTGTGTGTAGTAATTATGAGGACTGGCATTGGTGTTTTGTGGGAACCATGCTGAAAAAGACCCCATTTACACCCCTTCATTCTTTTATTTCATCTCTATTACGCGCCCGTTTCCTATCTATCAGGAGGCGATTAGCCCAGCAACCCACACAGACTGGAAACGCAGGAAAACAGCTAGCGGGACTCACTCTAAAAAATCCGCCTATCAGCAGTCTAAAGGCTGACCCACACGAAGAAAAGATTTTTCAAATCTTAACAGTTGTTGAAAATGTGAGAGACCCCACGAATAACGACACGTTATTTTAAATGTAACAGTTTTGTTCCTATAGTGTGTGGAGAACAATGATTTGGCCAAAAAACAGCACACACTAACAGATTCATTCATGAATAACAAGACAAAATTAAATCTTGCAAAATCTCTCACCATCAAATGTGACTTTAGTGTAAACAAACATGGCGGACGACGGGCAGGAAGAATTAGTGATGTTAGTTTTTGCGCTACTATGTACTGAAAATTCACAAAGGATGGATGGATGAAGTGATGGAGACACGTTAAATAAACACTCGCGTTGTTGCCACAAATCAAGTTGGTCCTCCATTTCTGAGCTCCATCTCACTACTACTTTATGCTTCGTGTTTTGCATTAGCTCATGTATTAGCCGCGGCCGCCATGACAGTGACGTGTGGCACACATCACCCCTTACACAAAGTGAGTTCAACTTTACAATTCATTGCAATGCAGAAAAGGCAAAACAAATTTGGAAGCTGGTAAGGGATTGGTTATCCAGCAGGAAGTTAGCTAAAGTACAGTAACCATTACCACAGCATGTCAGTAATTCTTACACTGTGTGTGTGGACAAGAAGGCTTCTTTAAAGTAAAAGTTTGGACGCATAAAATGTATCCATTTATCATTAATAATATTTGTGATCAAATAAATAGTCTCGGATACAAAGACTTTGGTGTTGCACTTAACTCGCACGGCTATCCTGACCTCAGAATGATTCATCTCTCATCGTTATTTTATTAGGGCGACAAAGACTTTGGTGTTGCACTTAATCCGGAGACACGTTGAATAAACACTTGTGTTGTTGCCACAAATCAACAAGTTGGTCCTCCGTTTCTGAGTTCCATCTCACTACTACTTCATGCTTTGTGTTTTGCATTAGCCGCGGCGGCCATGACAGCGGTGGTTGTCGCTTCAGTCAGCTTGGTTCTCAATTGGCTGTTGTTCTTTCCCACGTGACTGAGTCATCGGCTGTCCTCGGGGTTCCCCACACACAATAGGATATCCCATCGTAAATATTGAAGATGTTTAATATCTATGATTTTAAACTGTTGCAGTCAGGATGGATTTCCAAGCCGATCGGGGATGTAAAAAACCCTCTTAACATATCTCACACTACAGGAATATCTGGAAAGATAATCTTTAGAAGCAAAAACACGGGACTTTCACCCAGGAGATCCATGTTCATGTCCCGTGTTACACCAAAAGTCAGCGTTGACTTATTTTAAGTTACATACGCAAGTTAAGTTACGTAATGTTGTGTTACGTTACTTACGTCGGAGTGTAGCCTACTTAACTACGTAACAAATAGACTTAGGCTATTTTAACCCTGGGCTGCATACAAGAAGTGGACGTAGTCACCGTGACGTCACCCATTGGTTTGTAGACAACGGTTTTGAAACCTCGAGTTCTGCATTTTGGCCGTCGTCATCTTGTTTTTTTGCAACCAGAAGTGACACGAGAGGGTGGAGCTGAGTACAACTGAACACTGAATAAGACATTTTAGGCGAAAAAAATTAAAACACATTTTGAAAGGGTTAAAGTTGTAAGACAAAAACATGGACAGCTTGGAACTAGCGGTTGAGACCATAAACTCCTGTTTACAATGTTTACTGAGGTGATAAATCAAGTGAGAAGTAGGCTCATTTTCTCATAGACTTCTATGCAACTAGACTTCCTTTTAGCAACCAGGGGAGTCGCCCCCTGCTGGCTGTTAGAAAGAATGCAAGTTTAAGGCACTTCCTCATTGGCTTCCCTTTTCAGACCCAGGACATCGATTTTAACCCAAACCACAATCTTTTCCTAAACTTAACCAAGTAGTTTTGTTGCCTAAACCTTACCTGTGTTCACAGGAAACAACTTGAAGATTAGACTGTATGTAAAGAGAGGAAATTGACAGGTACAAAACTGACGCTAGAGGGGTACATAGAGCATCATGGTTTGAAGCTTATTGCCACTGACTAAGCTGCCATATTTAATGAGTTGGGAGTGAGAACGTGTTGATAAATACAAAACCACAACCACTAAGTAGTGTCAATACAAAAATTGCTATCGTGGTATTAAAGAAAATAACACATATTTCCTATCTTATAAGGATCAGTGGAACACAGTGAGGTGTGGCTGACATCACCCCTTACACACAGTGTGTCAAACTTAACAATCCATTACAATGCAGTAAAAGGCTAAACAAATTTGCAAGCCATATTTTAGACAGCAGGCCTGCTGGGAAGGGATCGGCTTTCCAGCGGGAGGTTGGCTAAAGTAACCATTACCTCAGCATGTCTGTAATGCTGTCATTCAGTAATTCTTGCGCTGTTTTCTGTCCTGTTTTCATGGGACGTAAAGGCTCCTTTAACCTGTAAGGCCCACAGTTGCAAAATTACATACATCAGCTATTAGCTATGTTTTTTAGTTTTTTTTTAAAAGACCACATACATAGTCAAAGGGGTCCTATTGTTCATCCTTGCAATGCTATTGGATAGTAAATGTGTTTATAGGTCTGGCCATCTGGCCATGAACTCACACAACCTGCAAACTTTCCTTCAAGCTCATCTCTTTGTTTTATTGGACTGGATTTGTCAAGCTTCAAGTAGGTAAAATGCCTTAAAAGTCCCATATCATGCTCATTTTCAGGTTCATATTTTGTGTTTTGTGTTTCTACTATAACATGTTTACATGCTGTAATGTTCAAAAACTTTATTTTCCTCATACTGTCGGCCTGAATATGCCTGTATTTACCCTCTGTCTTAAATGCTCCGTTTTAGCGCATTTCTATGAAATTGCGACGGAATTGCAACAGGATTGCATTGCTAGGCAACAGCTTGGGTCCATGTGTACTTACTGTCAGTTGATCACATTCACATACACTGCAACGAGGAATAAACTGGGACACATTTAGAATGTTTATGTTTAAAACTGTCTTAAGGGTCTAAATATTCTATATTTGTGACATCACAAATGGACAGAAATCCTGACAGCTTGTTTCAAATGTAAAGTTTCTGTGTGTATTTCCCTGTGGATTGAGCGTTTCGATACATTCACAGTATTTCTATAGGACTTAATCCTGCTTTATAATAAAAAAACGTGAAAATCTCACTTTTTCATAATATGTCCCCTTTAAATATTTTTTGTATTATTATTACAATGACTAGAACATGTAGATCTTTTGCCAACATCAGTGGGACAGAAGTGGACATTGTTGAGGACTACAACCTACTGGGACTACCTGAGGACTACCTGGGCGTCCACTTAGACAATAAAATGGACTGGTCTAATAACACTAAGACTCTATACAAGAAGGCTCAGAGTTTGTAGAGTTTGTTTTTTCTCAGGAGACTCAGATCCTTCAACGTCCGCAGATCAATGCTGCAAATGTTTTATGACTCGGTGGTGGCCAGCGTCATCTCCCTGGGAGTTGAACTGGAGTCTTTGGTGGAGGTGTCGGAGAGGAGGATGCTGAGGAAACTACTCAGTATTAGGGACAACGCCTCTCATCTCCTGCACGTAACACTGGAGTCATATTAGAGAACCTTCAGCCGTAGACCGAGACCACCGAGGTGCACAACAGAACCATCAGACTATAGAACTCCTCCTCCTTCTGCAGGAAGGACAGCTGAAAACACTGAACACTGACAACAATAATATCAATATCATGTGCAATACTACTTTTTCCATTCTCATGTGCAATATCACTGTCCATTGTGTGCAATATTAATGTCCAACATGTGCAATATTACTTATTTTTCTCATCATATACAATATGACTTCTTTTTCTGTTTTTTCCATTTTTATTTTTTTTACTTATTTTATTTACTCATTTTACTAAATGTATCTTACTTAACTGTTATTCTTTTAGGCACTGGTGCTAGAAATAGTGCTTTTTATTTTATACACTTGAACTTGTTGTAATTTTGTTGTAATTTTGAGCAATCTCTGGCACAAGAATTTCCT
>CAKAOH010041326.1:0-42585 GCA_916701665.1 Sebastiscus tertius | reverse complement strand
TCTTATCTTATCTTAGTTAATGTGGCATAAATTCATCAAATTTGATTTTGAGCTTGTTGTGTCTGTGTTGCAATTCTACGTATCTGGGTTGAGGTTGGTAGTCAAAATAGCATGTGTACCTTACACATAACATGAGGACATTGCACTTCACGTATGTTCGTATGTGGGAAAACATAACTAATATAAATAGAATGTGTTTGATGATTCACTAATAAGTGCGTTCAAAATGAGTTTTCTCTGTTCAAATTTTGAATTTAGACCATATTTTAATAAAGAAATTCATTATTTCTGGTTCAGTAGTTGAAACTGTATCAGTATCTTATCAGTTCAAAAGAACATTTAACTGATCCAGGGCTTTTTTCTGGATTTTGAGAAAGTTCGGACAAACGAAATGTATCCGTTGACTCATTAATAATATGTATTAGTGATCGAATAAAAAGTATCAGATACAAAGACTTCGGTGTTGCACTTAATCCGCATGGCTATCTTTACCTCCGAATGATTCATCTCATCATTATTTTATTAGGGGGACTCTAAAATGAAAGGCAGAGAAGGCAGCTATTCCGCAGCCTCCGGGTGCTGTGATCTTCCCCTCCAAATAGGGCTGTTTTCGTCAGTGGACCGTGAGAAGGGATTTTCAGCTGCGTTGGGAGGCAGTGTGCTGTGACTGATTCAAATACACAGCGGACATCTGCACCGGTCCTGACACACACAAACACACACGGCAGGAGCTGACGCCGGTGTCCCCCTGCACAGGGAAGGAGGAAGTGAAAATATATTTGGAGCCACCACACCTCTCTCTCTCTCTCTCTCTCTCTCTCTCTCTCTCTCTCTTTCTCTCTCTCTCTCTCTCTATCATGCACACACCTGCTTTTTGCTTTGTGATCTCGAATATCACACGTGTCGTCCAGAGGCAGAGTTCAGTTCACACTGCAGGCACAGATCAGTTTTTATATTACAGAGAGCATGGTCACACTCTGCTGCATGTGTGCGTGTACATGGGCAAAAGCAAGATAGTGAGACGAATAGAGATGTGTACATGAAACAGGTATATGTAATATATGTATCCACAGGGCAGCAGATGTACATCAGAGAGAGATGCAGCACAGTAAATAGAAACAGAAGGTGGAGGTTGGGGCCATCCAGTGTGTATTGGTCGGTGAAGGGGCAGCATGTAACAGCAAACAGCCTGAAGTGATAGCAGGTATACTGTGTGCAGCACAGTCTCACAGCAGTTGGTTGAAATAGTCATGAAAGTTAATGTATTTCAATCATGTACATATACACAAATTTCCCTTTTTTTTTGTGAAGCTCAGCACAACTTTCAACAACATATTTTTCGAACATTTTCCTACGAATGTCCAGCAACATGTGATGCACGTGTCAATTTGTGGGCCGGTCTTTTCAAAATAAAACTACTTAGTTAGGTTTAGGAAAAGATCAAAGTGGTGTAACTTATGTATGGAAGTTAGGTGACATAAACGACTGAGTTAGGTTTAGGAAAAGATCGCGGTTTGGGTAAAAATAACTTCGGAAGAGCTGTAACTTAATTACTACTACTTAGTTAGGTTTAGGAATAGATCGACTTGGTTAGGTTAACAGCTTGTCCACACCAGGAATGTCAGGAGCATGTGGCGGCTGCGTTACATGTTGTTTATTTCGGCGTCCATGTTAACAGGTTCGAGCAGCCACACAGCCCGTCTCACGCGCAGCTCGGCTGCATGTTAGCTGCGTCTCTGCTAGAGATTCGAGGTCTCACTATTTTTAACGCGGGCCGCGTGCGGTTCACAGCAACAACAGACAGTGAAAATGATCATTTGACAGTATATTGACATCATATCAGCGACATCATATCAACAACATTACTATACTTTCGATGTCTTTATCTGTAGAATATGTCACGGACATGAAAAAAAGTAAAGATTTATTTCTAAATCAACACTTCCTGCTTTCATTTCAAAATAAAAGCCCTCAAGTGTTTTTTTCTGTGGCCAAAATTCCTTCATTTGTTAACAAGAGTTAATCATGAATCACGCAGCCGTTCAACGAGGCAGCTGCCACTCGCAGCTCACGCGACCGGTCTATACAAGCTGTTAGGCAACAAACTACTTAGTTTGGGTTCAAATATCTACGGAAGTGCTGTAACTTAATAGCTTAAATGACGTTACGTGACAAATAAATCAACTTTGACTACTGATTTCACATGGGACACGCACACTGTCTCCTGAGCGAAAGTCCTGTGTTTTTATACATTGTGTATATACGATTGTGTGTTATATTTAAGTAAGTGATCAGAATACGATGTGTGATTCACCTCAAGACACACCAGATTCTTGCCTGATTTTTCAAGGAATACTTATGCTTCTATTTATTCATCAGAAATACAGGCTTTATAATTCAATTGGCCTTTAGCTTCCGAATAGTTTAATTTAATTGATGTTAATAAGTCATTATTCACAAAACCAAAGGGCATAGCGAGCTGGATCCTCAATTTCAATTACCCTCTTGATCACCGATACGTTTACTTACAAGCCCGTTTCCCATCATTTTCCACAGAACTGACATTGAGCTGTGTTACAAGTTCACAAAATAACATTTGTGCTACACAGCAGTAAATAAAAGAAGGCCACAGCATATGATTAATATAATTTTCATACTTGGGTAACCATTCAATAACCTCTTTGTGCTGTGTGTGAAGACATCTGCATTCATCATGTTTCTCCATTCATTTATTCAGGTTTTATCCTCGAATCTGTCACCCTTCTGTGGTTGGGTTCTGAGCACTATTGTAACTCTACCATAAACAAACATTCAAGGATTTATCAGTTGCTGTAACACGTTAATAAAACAGCTTTGGAGTGTGACAAAAAATAAAGTCTTAATTCAAGGTCCAGTTACTATTTTTTTTTCTTCTTTTTTTTTTTACAACTTGCAACCTCATCTTACGGTATATGTCCACCAGGTCCGGCGAGGACACTAGGGGACGTTTAATTGGCCGTTCAAGCGATGGCGTACCCTCTCGTTGAATGCTCCTGATGGATCCCTGGTTTTCTGCTCGCTGTTTCAAACAGGAAACAACATGGCGGCCTGCTCGTTATTCGTCTAAACAATCCACCAAAATCTATTTCCTGAAACATTTTAGGCGAGAAATAGGCTATGCCATTGCTGGATCTCATTTAATTTTAGAACTAGATCGCCTTGTTCGCCAGCTTCGTGAGGAGTTTCATGAGCCGGACTTTATGCAAATACAGACCCTTTCCAACTCGCCACAATACTCCCACCATGCTCACCGAACCTTGAGGAAATCAGACTGCAGGCAAATACCAATTGTTTCTCAAATCAGATCTTCAACACATAATGTCCGCACTGTTATTTGCAATTGATCAGGTCGGAGTGTGTGTCCAGACATCACCAACTTATCTTCCTGGGTTGCTGTGGTAACGACATTAACTATGTAGCTACGCTGGTGACGCGGCATTCAGACATGGAAGCACGAGAAATGGAGGTCCATCTTTTTGCCCTCCAAACGATTGCAGGACTCTTCCGTCAACCTTATTGACTGAGGAGGAGGATGGTATACATTGCAATGTTCCGTGCTGCAGTCATGGCGGGCCTCACTGTGCAGCAGACAATTTATTTTGGCGTCTGTCCACAGACTGTCTTTTTCTACTTCACGTTGTCATCCATAGCGCTCTGCTAGTAGCAGCATGGATTCTGCTCAGCACTTCTGTCACTCTGGATTTGACATTGTTGTTGTTGTTGTTGTTGTTGTTGTCGTTGTTGTTGTGTGTCGCGTTGTGAGTGACGCAAAAGACAATTTGAAATCCAGTTTGAGCAGCCAGAGCGATCGGACTGGCGCATCCGTAGAAATCCGATTGCATTGCATTTCAATTGAATTAAATTGAATTGAATTAATTTTTATATAGCGTCAAATCATAACAGAAGTTATTCTTGAGAGAGAGAGAGAGAGAGAGAAAGAGAAAGAGAGAGAGATGGTGGGGATATGCACAGCAAACACAATAATAGCACAACAGCAGTAATAGTAGCAGTAATAATGATAGAAATATGACTACTGCTAATAATAATAGCAGTAATAGTAGAAGTAATAATAATATAAATATAACTACTACTACTACTTACAGTAGCAGTAATAATAAGAGAAACATGACTTCTACTACTAATAATAGCAGTAATAATAATAGAAATATGACTCCTACTACTACTTATTATAATAATAGCAGTAATAATAGCAGTAATAATAATAGAAATATGACTTCTACTGATAATAATAGCAGTAATAATAATAGAAATATGACTACTTCTAATACTAATAATAATAATTGCAGTAATAGTTGCAGTAATAATAAGTTTCAATCCACCTCCAAGTATGGTTTGGGTCCAATTGCGTTGTTTTTTTTGCTGTCCAGACTTTTTAAAATCAATCTGGAATGCCAAAAAAATGGATTTGGGCTGGCAGTCTGAAAAAGGTCGAACAGTCTTCATCGCAGATGGAGTTTGTACAGTTGTCATGGAGATGGATCAGATGTCATCATGTGACCTAGGTATGGAACTTTAGTCACATAATGACAAGGGGTCTCTCGTCTATGGTCCTTTTCATTTCACTAATGTGGTTTTCCCCACAGCTGTCACATGATGTCATGATGATGTCTTACATCACTTCCTCTCTTCCGTGTGTACCAGCAGAGATCTAGAGATGTCAAATTGTTGCTTTTTGTTGTTGTAACTCCTGTCCAGGCCAAGTTTCTGTCCAAGTTTAGCCATTTTCCCTTTGTTTCCAGAGTTCGTGCTAAGCTAGGCTAAATAACCTACATCCCAGATAACATATTGATCTCTGATCAGGACTGTCTTGTCCTCTCAATTAGGTGACACAGCTCTTGGTTTGTGGCCCCTGAATCAAGATGCTTGTTTAGATCACCAACAACACTTGTATCATGTTTAAGTGAAACCCAATACGTATCGGCAGACTGAGAAGGAATTGACAGAAAATGGGCTAACTTCAATGTGGGTGGGGGGGATTTGTTCTCTGGCGCTCCAACCCGGAGGCAAGGGGAGTTTATTTCTCCCTCCGGTGTGAATTGAAAGTATGAGAGACATGCAGTCGGAACATTGTACTTTTCATTTTTTAATGCTGTCAGTTTAACCACTATACTATAAACCTTTAGAGTGCCTGCGGGTGTTGGGTGCAGAGGGATCCGCTCCTGAAACTTTATGAGCTGATCGGGTGGTTCCTGCACTATCATCTGCTGGAGGGAGGGCAAGATCCATCCCACACCTCTTCATCTTCATTTTGTTTATGAAATATTGTGTTTTATTATTGCATCCCTTGTTGTTCATCTTCTAAACTACTGCAGGTTCAGCAGGATGTCAGTCACACTAATTTCATCTGCACTTATTGTTGTCACATTCAATTTGTTTGTTGACACGGTGAATTATGGAAGGGAAATGAAACAGCAACGAATAAGTGGTTGAACCTGGCGACCTACTAAAAATAGTACCATGGGATCAGTGAGGAAGTGTGGATGAGATTTCTCCATAAAAATGTTGTGATATATACGTTGGGTGGCTCTACAGGTACATTTTATAAGACATGGCAGCCTTTTCTGACATATATGAAAACCTTTAAAGGTCCCATGTTATGCTCATTTTCAGGTTCATACTTGTATTTTGTGTTTCTACTAGAACATGTTTACATGCTGTAATGTTAAAAAAACACTTTATTTTCCTTGTACCGTCTGCCTGAATAAACCTGTATTCACCCTCTGTCTGAAACGCTCTGTTTTAGTGTATTTCAATAGAATTGCAACGGAATTGCACTGCTAGGCAACAGTTTGAGTCCATGTTTACTTCCTGTCGGCTGATGTTATTTACATACACTGCAACAGGAAATAAAATGGGACACATTTAGAATGTTTATGTTTAAAACCATGTAATGGTCTAAATATTGTATATTTGTGACATCACAAATGGACAGAAATCCTAACGCTGTGTGTGTTTCTCCATATATTGAGCGTTTTGATAGTTTAACAGTATTTATAAAGCACTTAAACCTGCTTTATAATATAAAAGGCATAAAAATCTCACTTTTTACAATATGGGACCTTTAAACTGTATACTCTTCTGTAACTGAAATTACAATATAGATTGGCTATGGGCAACTATGACTAATATGTACGTCTTCTTGCCTGTGTGACTATGTGTATTTATATTTATATTATGATCTCTTTTGCTGATTGCTAGTGTATGTTTGAAAATATATATATGTTTATTACACGGCTGTGTTGAATACTCAATTCTGATAGGTCAACCACAGCGTTCTATGCTCTGTTATTTCTTTATAGCAGACCGTTGCTATTGTTGTAGTAAACTGTAGTAAACAAAGAAATGTTCTGTATCAAAACATAGTAAAAGACAATCAGTGTACTCAGTATATCAATTATATCCATATATAATGTTAAACTGCCATGAATGAAGAAATTGTGTTTGTTGCAACATGTAACCTGGAAGATTATAATGTTTTTAAAAAATTTAGTTTGGAAACTCCAGGAAATAATGGTGTCGGATACTGTTCTAAGTAAGGGATAATGTACAGTGAGCCGGTCGTTGTTGTGAAAGAATCCCCGACAGGGCGATGCTGCACCTCGACGCGAAGCCGAGGGGGTCTCTCATCGCCCTGAAGGGGATTCTTTCACAACAATGACCCGCTAGCTGTACATTATCCCGCTTATTACACGTCGACTTACTGAAGAAATCAGTAAAAGAAAATTTAAAAAGAAATTGTGATATGTATTTTCATTTCATTTTAGTTGTTTATCCTAACTTATAATGTGCTGGATTGGTGTGAATAAAAATGTATTTTCCATCCGTGTAGCCCTGTGTGGTGTAATATGTGTGTGGCATTTGTTGCTGTGATGCTTTGCAGCTTTACTGCAGCAACATGACCACGGCACATGGGAACAAACAGGTTGAGCGAGTGTTAGAGGGACAATTGGAGGAGTCACAGCTGGCGTCTCATACTCGTACACCAATTTCAGCCTGTCGGATTCAGTACAAACACCGTCCACAAGCACAGCGGGTGGTCCACTGCTAGGTGCGCAGAGAGATGACACACCTGCCCTGTGTGTCGTCCCCACTCTGTTGGCTGCCACACTGAAGCGTCCTTTTCCACCTGCCATATGTCTCGCATTCAAATGAGTATGTACAAACACACAGACACAGACACAGCACATTTACACCTGACAATGAAAGTAGTCTACAGTCCTGCACAGTCATTAATTAAAGGTTTAATTCAGGCGGCGACCTCCAGTTCGAAAAACCGGAGGTCGCCTGCATTCTTTCAAATAGCCTCTGGTTACAAAAAGAAGTCTGATTGTATGGAAGGCTATGAGAAAATGAGCCTACTTCTCTCTTGATTTATTACCTCAGTAAACATTGAGTTTATGGTCTCAATCTCTAGTTTCAAGTCTTCTTCAATACAACATGATGTTCATTTAGTAAATGATGGTCCCATTTAGAGTCAAATAGACCATAAAGCAGGTGATGCTTTAGGGTGTGGCTACCTTATGATTGACAGGTCACTACCACAGCGTTGTCCGGTCTGGGAGTTGTTGTTTTTCAACTTTAACTCTTTCACAGTGTGTTTTCAGGTCATGAAAGTTGATTGTAACTCTTTGGTCGCCTAAAAATGATTCAGCGTTCGGTTGTACTTAGTTCCAACGTCTTGTGTCACTTCTTCTGTAGTCCACAAACCAATGGGTGACGTCACGGTGACTATGTCCACTTGTTATATACAGGCTATGGTTTCATTTCAACGTACTTGTACTGAAAAGTGTACTGCTGCATTTACACTTTTTTTGCAATGTGGCGACAAGTATCTGTAGGACGGGCCGGGCCTAGTTGGATAGCATGTTCATTTCAGTAGATATCTCTGCAACACAATACATACAGTAGGTGTCTTTACATAACGTCAGCACTATAACCTCTTCACATTCTGTTGATAATGTAAATCTCAATTCATTTTTTGAATGTTTTAAACTAAAATTCTGGCTGGATCTTACACAATGGAACCTCATTATCATCCATCATTCTAACCTCAGATTCTATTATCTCACATATTCAGCATTGCAGAGGTAACATTAAATCCTCAGTATCTCTTTAAATTCCAGTAGAGTGAGGAATTAAAGTGGTGGGTTAGATTGGTGTTTAAGTGACAGATAAGATCTCCTGTGGCACCCTGCCAACCTCTCCGATCACAGTTATTTAAAACCCTGTTATGTTGAAAGAAATCTTGGATCGGAGGCCAAGAGACAGAAAGAGAGAGGCAAGGAAAGGGCAAGTAACAAAGAGAAAAGAAAAAATGGCAACAGAACAGAAAAGGGAGGGCTGAGAGCCTTCACCGGAATGAGTCATGAGATGGACAAAAAGAGAAAGAGAGAGAATAAAAAATGAGGGGAAACACTTTTAGATGTTTCAGAAAGAAAGAAAGAAAGATGAGACAAAAAGAGAAACCAAACAGGTGCATTAATATGGAAAGGGACAACAGAGGGAAACAGAGAATGATGGAGAGCAGATCTAGCCCGACAGTACGGTCCAGTGGCTGACTGCTGCTGACAGGAAGGAGGGAAGAAGAGGACAGAATTTTCCACTCTCTGAGAAACAACAGATACATAAAAGTAAATTAATAACGCGATGGGCCATCTGTTCTTTTTCTGACCTCTTGTCCCAGTCTAAGGGTTGAAGTCTCAGCTAGGAGCAGCTTTATGTTGCCCCCTGCTGAAACCATGTTGCCTTTTTTTCCCCCTCTCCGTAGTGATTCATCACGTTGAATTTGCTCACTGAACCTTCTATTCAAGTGCTGTGGCCCTCTGAAAGACTAAACAGGTCATAGTCCAGTCCTAATCCCCCCATGGTCCATGGTCATCTCAACCCCTCTCACCTCACGCTCCTCAAAGCGCTAATAACCTTTGACCTTCCCACTCCAGTCAGAGTGAAGCCCCCCCTCTAACCACTGTAGACTCATTTTGTCAAGAAGGCCCTGTTGTCACCTTCTCCAAACTGAATTACATTCACTCACAGGCCCTCAAAAAATCCTCTGCCTCTATCCTCTGATTTAATCTCCTCTCGTAGCACTCCCAACATGAGCGTCACGGAAGCGAGGCCACTATGGCTCTCAGCCACAGAGTCTATGAGTGCTAGTGTGTGATTACGGAATCTAGAAATTGAATCCGTATATTCTACTGTTGGATTCGTTGTAACTTATTCTGGATCAGTATACGATGTGGAGGGTGATACAGCTACAAACGTTCTGAGAAGTAAGCAGAAGTAAACAAGCTGTAGTGTTTGTAAAGCGCTCAACGTCTTAACCGCTTTTTTACAATCTGAGCCAATCTCAAAATGCTGCTTGTCAGTAGAACATTCAGGAGTGTTATGTTGCTTCAACCAGGTCTGAACCTCTAAATATTATATCAAGCATTAAGCCTGGGCCACACCAGGAACATCAGCAGCGTGTGGCGGCTGCGTTACCTGTTGTTTTTTATTTCGGCGTCCGTGTTATCAGGTTAGAGCAGCCACACTGCCCGCATACGACGGCAACAACAGACAGTGAAAGTGATCTATTGACATTATGTTGACATCATACCAGCAACATTACTACAGTTTTGATGTCTAGACATCTGCAGAATATGTTACGGAGATGAAAAAAAGTTAAGACTTATTTTTAAATCAACACTTCCTGCTTTCATTTCAAAATAAAAGACCTCAAGCATTTTTTTTCTGTGGACAGAATTCTTTAATTTGTTAACACGATGCTTTTATTCTGAAATATGTGCAGGACAGTGATGTGGAACATGCAGTGACTTGGAGAGCTCCATGAATGAATAAAGTACAGGGTTTAAATCAACATTTTCTGCTTTCATTTCAAAATAAAAGCCCTCAAGTGATTTCTTTTTCTGTGGACAGAATCCTTCATTTGTTAACATGAGGCTTTTATTCTGAAATATTTCAAGGACAGTGTTGTAGAACATGCAGTGACTTGCAGAGCTCCATTAATGAATATAGTACGGGGTTTTAATTGTCGATTATTACTATTATTTACAAATTACCACACGTTTCTTAACCCTTTTCTGTCTAAAATTAATATAAATGACATTTATAATGAAATGAAATGACCATTATGAAAGGCAAACTCTATGTAGAAAGAAAGCAGCAGAAACACAGCTGGTCTGAACACCCGAGGCCTGAATCACGCAGCCGCCATGCCACGCCGCCTAGCGCTGTTCATGTACAGACATTGCGTAGTGTTTTACTTTACTTACTGCAATACTTCTGTTGATTCTACGTGTGTATGCGTATTATTATTGTAGGAAATAAAGAAAATCTACCAACATTTACAATATGCATTTTGTATCATGGCAGTAGCAGAAATTTAAAAAAATAATCAGACAAAATGAAGTATTTACATCAATATGCTGAATAATTACCAAACTACAGCAGTGAGTCAAGACTGGTATCCACAGGTTAACAAGCCCTGAGTCTACTCTCTCCGGTCAACGGCTGAGCCATCGGTGTGTGAATGAGTATTGAGATTAGATCCTGATGGGCAAAGTTGGCACCTTGCATGGCAGCCTCTGCCATCAGTGTATGAATGTGTGAATGGGTGAATGCTGACATGTAGTGTAAAGCGCCTTGAGGGGTCGGAAGACTAGAAAGGCGCTATATGAATGCAAGTCGATTTTCCATTTACATGGACTACTGCTCTGTGTTGCTTAAATGATGAGCAACATGGGAGAGCAATGAGAACAACCAATTTTAAAAAGTCGGTGATGCAGTCATTTAACATTATACAGTAGCTCACCTGAAAGTACACTATGTATTTCTGCTTTGCTTCCCTGTGACTGCACAGGGCCAGAGGCAGTGTTTAGATAATGAGTTTAAAATCTCATCAGAAAATGTCTGAAAATGAAAATGTGCTTCTTTGTACTTTGGCAGATTACAGTTGGGGGGATGACGGCTATACAAATCACACACAGATCAGATCATATCCCTAGATTACTTCATCTGCCAATCCTTCCTTTTCCATCATTTTATCCTGCAATCAAAGCCGTGGATTTTCACACGGCTCCCGACATCAGCCGATCTCAGAGATAATCATTCTATAATTGTAACTCCGACGCTTACCCAGCTGGTCTCTGCTTCTATATGTGTTTGTCAGTTGTTGAGTAAAAGTCCCTCTCCTGTCCATCCCTCAGGCTAACAGCCTGTTCCTCGCTGTCCTTTGGGCTATTTTTCATGTCGCATTTCCCACCTGCAGTGACCATTTCACATCCCCGCCAGCATGTATTGGGGTTAATTAAAAAAGGGGATGCCAGATGGTGCAAGTGACAGAAACCCATTGTTTCTGGTGTAAACAGGTGGTTGATGGTGTGTTAATGGTCCCCAGATGGAATCACCTGTTTTGCCCTAAAAACAAACAAAACATTTGTGAGACAGGACAAGTTTTAGAAACACTGGTAGTGATTTGTTACAGAGCCAGTGTTTTTCCCCTCACACTTTCAAAGAGATTTAAAGGGACTCAATGTAAGGATCAGAAATTGCTTGTTAACAGCGACACCTGCGGAAGTTAAGTCAACAACGGTCAGCGTCCTGATGCTCGCGCTTGCGTTCGCACTACGTAGACGCGAGCGTGCAGCGGTCATAACAGTGAGGCGACACACGCGAGACTGAATGTGATTGACAGGCATCATGTTGATTAACGTTAGCAACTTTAGCAGCTAAAATCCCAATACCACTTTATATTTCACATGCTTGGCAGTAATGTTAGCTGACCAAACAAAGGTGCCTCCATGAAACGAAGGCCCGGCCCATGTTGATCCTGCTTCAGTCGTCCTACCGTGGTCAGAAGGCACAGGGGAGACACCGGAGTTTTGGTCTCCTGAGTCGGAGTCAATAACTCGCTCCGGAGTTAACCCCTGTCACTCCACTCAGCAGCAGGGAAACACCTTTCTGCACAAACTGCAACTTCCACTGAACATTCCCTTGATATTCTGAAAGCTAAACTAACCCTTCTTCTCCACTGCTAGCTCGTTTTCTCACACACTCGCTGCCGCTCTCTCTCTCTTGCTTCACCACTCACCTCCCACGTGCACACATACTACCACAGCACTAGTTCCCCCCCCCCCGACGTCGGTCACATTCCTGATTTGCAAGACAGGCGTCACTAGATATAACTTTGTTTTTTTTTGTGTTTCCATGGAGATGCGTTGGTGTCTGAGTTGTGGTGGAGTCTGGTCATTTGTTGCCGTTAGCGGACTCCATGAACGTTAGCTATGGTTGCACACTGTTAGCCCTGAAGGCACTCGCGAGCATGCATTACGTCACATCCGTTGGATTTTTTCGGAAAAACAGGCACAGGTTCCTCACATTAAAAGCAGTCGACAGGCTGATAGAGGAAACCCAGAAAGTCGCGAGGTGTAATTTTTTAGTTCATACAAAAGCACGTTTATAAGCGTGAAATGTTACACACTGTTCCTTTAAGTATTAGTGTTGAGGGCTTCAAAAGGAGGGTTGAGAGGGTTGGAAGAGTGCACACGAGCCTGTGGGAACACAAGTATTGGAAAAACACTGTGAAGCATTACATATTGATAAATTACTAATGATCTCAATTCACTCAAAGGCTTAATCAAAGAAAAAAGGGGGCACAGTCCGTGGAATGTAATATACAGACAGACTGGGTCAATCAAGTTGAAAGCTCGTATTCATCATTTATTTAACCCAACGAGTCCAACTTCATTCAATGATGAAGGTGTTTTTTTGGTGCTCATGTCAAATACAAAGGGAAAACAGGACTGCCACAAAGGCCTGGAGAAAAAACTACATTGAAACAGTTGAAAGCATCTTGCTTGCAAAGCAAAAACGTTCAATAAATACATTAGGCTAACACCACTTATTGTATGATTGTGTTTTGTTTTGTGGACATGAATCATTTTTGTGCATCCAAAGAAATAAATATCTTTTACACGAAGATGCTTTTTACCGTCTTTTCTCTTGTCAAACTGAAAAATACTGTTTGAAAACTGTTAAAAGTGTTTCATGTCTGCCATCATCCCGATGAGCTCAGAGAGGAATCACAGGTGAGCTCAATCTGCACACAATCAGTGCTCCTATAACTAGGAGGGAAGGAGGAAGAACATTTCTCTGGGCCTTTCCCATTTCCGATTTTATACAGATCGATTCCTCTCCTCAACTCCTCAACTCCTCGACTCCTCGACTCCTCGACTCCTCTCCATCTCTACTGGCACAGTGCTTTTATATTATTTATTCATTACTAGCGTCTGTAGTTATTGATATTCTGACACAAGACATTATGTATTAGGCTGAATGTTTCAGAGAAAATGTAAATGATGTAACTCATATCAAACCCGACGTTCAGGAATTATCAGCCTCATGTGACTGAATGGAAATGAGGATAAATGATGTAAAAGGTGTAAAAGACAAACCTTCCTTCTCTCTCTGGCTTTAACTGTATCTTTAATAAAAGTTAATGGGGGAAATAACAGATCATCAAAAGAAAACTTTTTTAATAAATGAAGAAAGTTGTTTGAGGTCCGTTCGTTGTCGGGTGTTAAACAGCTCTTTCAATGTCAGACTCCTTCAGCTGAGGTGTGTGAAGCAGAGATACTGCAGGTCCTTCTGCTGCTGGATCACTTCACCATCAACATGATCCGTCTGTTATTCACACCTACAGTTAACACAGATTTTAACTAGATGGTGAATCAGAAGACAACTAAACTATAACACTTTTAATCTGTGATCTGTCTTCACTCCAGTATAAAACTATAGTGATGTTGACGTGTATCAAATCAAAACGATCGGCGCAGCGTCCAATCAATAAATGATATCCAATAAGGGGGCATGTTGGTTGGTAAAAAACTTCCGTGAAGGAGACACTGGAGGATACACTCAAGATGGAGCACTGAGATCGTTTTCCGGGTCACAGCCGAAGGAGCAAGGAGCGAGGAGACGAGGAGACGAGAGGGCAAAAAATCGGGAAAAGAGATGCAGCTTCTGTTTGCCCTCCTACCAGCCAGACCTGTTCTCCTGTCTTCATCCAGTGTGTCTAAAATACACCAACAAACATCATTTTGGTATCAAAACCACTCTAGTTAACTTTGGCGTCACTTTAGGATTAGGCAACAAAACCAATATAGTTAGGTTTAGGGAAGAACTAAATGGTTGGGCTTAAAACTACCTCGTTTGTACAGTGAAAATGACACTGAACGTTGGGAACACGTGATATGAACAAACAGATGTAATGTGATGCACGGGAAACAAACATCGGTCTCCTGGATGAAAGCCTTGTGTTTGTTGGACCCATCCACCTAAACTCCCACCCACCCAGTGTGTCTCTTTTCGCTCTTTAAACTACATCAACCGTCATCACTTTACCGGTGCTAAATTGTGCCTTGTATGGTGCCAATACCAAACGCCGATGGCCATGACAAAGCCACGGTATTTAACGCCCTGGGAATGAGAATGGGCTGGTGTGGAATGGCCCTATAGTACTGTGGTTCTCACCAACCATCAAGTACCAGTGGGTGGTCTCAGGGGGCAGTAATGAGCCCATTATGGCTTGGCACACAACGATAAAAAAGGGACAAGGAGGCTGTGAGAAGGTCAACATTCTGCTATACCCGAGTGACGCAACCGGCTCAGGAGGAGAAAATCTCCTCTGATCAAACATGCTTGATATTTGCAAGGCGTGATGGATCCTGTCACAATGAACATAGACATTTCAGCATTCAGCAGTACACCACCATGTGTGGGGTGAAAGTTGTCTACAGCTGAAGTGAAAAAAGGCCTTCGCCAGTGTCAACCCGCGCAAAGCTGCAGGGCCGGACAACATCCCAGGACATGTTTTGAAGGATTGTGCAGAGCAACTAAAAGATGTCTTTGCAGACATTTTCAACACTTCGCTCCGCCAAGCAGTAGTGCCCACTTGCCTCAAAAGTGCCACCATTATTCCTGTCCCGAAGAAGCCAAAACCAACCTGCCTAAATGACTTCCGCCCCGTGGCCCTCACACCAATATCAATGAAATGCCTTGAGCGGCTGGTCATGCAGTACATTAAGAACTGTCTCCCTGCAAACCTGGGCCCCCTACAATTCGCATGCAGAACCAACCGATCCGCAGAGGACGCTATCTCCACTACACTCCATCTCACGTTGTCACACCTGGAGAGGAAGAACACCTACGCCAGGATCCTCTTCACTGACTTCAGCTCAGCATTTAATACCATCATTCCACAACAGCTGGTGGAAAAGCTGAGGCTGCTAGAGGTAGACACTGGCACCTGCAAATGGGTCCTCAACTTCCTGAGAAAGCGGCAGCAGACAGTCAGGGTGGGCAGTCACACATCAAGACCCATCTCAGTGAGCACAGGCTCACCCCAAAGGCTGTGTCCTGAGCCCCCTGCTGTTCAGCCTGTTCACTCACGACTGCACTGCCACACTCGGCACCAACCACGTTATAGAGTTTGCTGACAAAACAACAGTGGTGGGTCTCGTCAGCGACAACAATGAGTCCGCTTACAGGATGGAGGTGGAGCAGCTTACGGCATGGTGCAGATCCCACAACCTCGCCCTCAATGTGAACAAAACGAAGGAGATGGTGATTGATTTTAGGAGGACTGGCAAACACCATCACACACCGCTAAACATTGATGCGGCTGCTGTGGAGAGGGTCAGCAACACTAAGTTCCTGGGAGTCCACTTAGCTGATGACCGGTCCTCCTCCATCAACACCACAACAGTCATCAAAAAAGCCCAGCAGCGGCTCCACCCCATCCGGAGACTCAGAAAGACAGATCTCCCCTCTCCTCACCTCATCACCTTCTACAGGGGCACCATTGAAAGCATCCTGACATACAGCTTCCCTTCCTGGTTTGGGAGCTGCAGGGCGAACAATGAACAACGGCAGCTAAACAGGATAGTGAAGACAGCAAACAGAATCATTGGTGCCCCTCTTCGTTCCCCGATGGAGCTCTACCAGCAGGGCTTCCTCCATCATCAAGGACCCTCACCACCCTTCTCACGGCCTGTTCTCCCTCCTGCCGTCTGGGAAGAGGTAAGGTGCATCTGCTGCAGGTCCAGCAGGATGCTGAACAGTTTCTTCCAACAAGCGGTTAGGCTTATAAATGGACTGTGTCCCCTCCCCACACACACACACTCACATCCAACACCCCAGCATTAACACAGAAACAGTTTTTAAAGCTAGTCACATGTCAAAGACAATTTTTGGAACAGTAATGCAAACAGCACTTTACTATGGACATAAATGCACTTTTCCCTGCTGCTAAACACGACTACAAATTGTGTGAAATTGCAAATAATGCACTGACGGGAGCTGGGAGAAACAATATTTTGTTTTCTTCTGTGTGAAATGACAAAGTGAATCTTGAATCTTGAATCTCGATTAACCCTCTGGGAACCATGCATCTCTGCACAAACTTTCATGGCAATCCATCCAGTAGTTGTTGAGAAATTTAAGTTTTGACCAAATGGGTGGACAGACTGACCGACACACCGTCTGTATGGCTAAAAACAAAGTACTAGAGGTTTTTTAAGAAATGTGTGGACCTCAGTACCCAGTCAGACTGGACTGTGATACTGTGATGTTCTTTTCTGGAGAGAGTAATTGCTTGCTTGCTGATGTGATAGTTTGTGTTTCACTCCAGCTTCAATTCATTGCTTCATGAGTGACAAAAAGAGATAGTGTTGGGTAACAAAAGAAAATAGCTTTTTTTTGTTCTCTCAGCAACAAGTTTACTGTAACTCTAGCTCTCTCAGTTGTTATTTTCCCCACAACAAAAACATCGAAAAAAGCTCAATGTTACCATCAGAGCTAAATTTCATAAACAGGAACAACACTACATAGCTTTAACTTTCCAAGCTGACCTCGAGGGGGCGGTCGCTGTGCTCCGCCACATATAGGAAATGAGCAAGACGAGGGCCAGCCATTGCCGGGGAGAGGTTTCACGAGGGGATCCTCCAACACCGAGTGGCCGTTTGTGAAATAGTCACAGAATATAATGTATTGATTCGTGTATATAGACATTAATTTCCCATTTTTTTCGTGGTGGTCAGCACAAAATCAATTCTTATGTAATCCACGTTGTTTGAACCAGGAAGTATAAAGAGTGGTGAATGCCGCGTAGGGAGGATGTCGGGGTGGATGGGTGGATCAAAAAACACAGGACCCGGTGTTCATGTCCTGTGTGAAATCACAAGTCGACATTGATTTATTTGTCTCGTAACTTCCATGCCAATTTATGGCACTTCCGGAGTTATTTTAACCAAAAATATGATCTTTTCCACAAGTTAGGTAGTTCTGTTGACTAAGCCTAACCAAGTCAATCTTTTCCTAAACATAACTAAGTAGTTTTGTTGCCTACTCCTAACCAAGTTGGTCTATTCCTAAACCTAACTAAGTAGTTGTTTTTTTAAAAGACTGGAGCAGGAATTGACATGTGCATCACGTGCTGCTGGATATTCGTAGGAAAACGCACGAAAAAGACTTTGTTGAAAGTTGTGCTGAGCGTCACAAAAAAAAGGGAAATTTGTGTCTATGTACACAAACCAAAAAAATTTAATTACATTTTATGACTATTTTACAAACTGCCGTGAGACTGTGTTGGTTGGCAGGCTGCTGTTGAGAAGTGGAAAAATATTTTTGGTTCATTATGAAACTGTGGAAAGCACTCAGACAAAGTCACACAAAATCACCTCGTAATTGTTTATCTTCAGCTCTGCTGTGTGCGGCGCTTCATTCAGGAGGAGGCGGGGTGGAGCCCACAGTGGGGATCAGTCGGAGTTATGAGATTTAGTCACAAGCTCTTTTTAATACTTTTCATTGCTTAAATATTTTTGAAAAACCCACAGTAAAGGATGACCAAAGCATTGATTTCTAAAAAAATATGGAGATTAGGTTTTTGTCCGACAGTAACAATATGTAACATACAATGAGTTTAAATTTCTTTCATTATGTATTTCTTCCCTCAACACGCCATACATGATATTATTTCATAACTCCTACCGCTGTATTTTAAATGGTAGAGACTGGGGCTCAACCTGCCTAAACAAAGCTTGATATCTTTTAAAAGGACCATTTGTCCTCAGTTTACAGTGTTACCTGGTCTAAACGCTCCTTCTGAAGGCTTCATCACACCGGCCACAAACACTGGTCACATTTTGCTTTAGGTCGTCAGACTACAAGAGGAGCTCTTAGGAGAGCCTGCCAAGTGTTGAACAGGTAGGAACGGGACTGAGAGGCTGGATGAGCTGATGGTAGTGTTCAGTCTGAGGCCAAGCATGTCAGAGCTGAATGCTCTCAGAACAGGCTGCACCTGTTCAGGAGCAAGCCAGAGAAACATGGAGAGGCTGGTCAGGAGATTGGGAGTGAGAATAATGGTTTCATCTGGTTTTCTTTCTCATAGAGGGGCAGTTCAACATCTTTTTCTTTTCCTTTTAATTTTTTTTTTTTTTAATTTTCATCACAAACAGATAAAAAAAACAGACAGACTCACAAACATACCAACCCCACATACAGAATAATACAAAAATAAAAAAAATAAAGTTAAGAAATACTAATAAAAAAAGTAAATAAATAAATAAAATTAAAAAAAAATACAAAAATAAATTAAAAAAAATAAAATAAAAAGACGACCACCACAGGATAGCCAGACTAGACTGACAAAGATACAATCACATTTCCGCCTATGTCATATCAGGAAAAGAACAGTAAAGAATAGCCAAACTGGATGTCACGCAGTAGGGACTTCAGCTAACAGTTGGGGGAGTCAAGGTGTCTAATAATTGGGACCCAAATACACTCAAATTTCTCTTGAGGACCATGTGTGTTGCTTCGAAGCCTCTCGAGGTGTATCCCTGAAAGTAGTTCCCAAGGAGCGCTGGTGGCCTTCCATTCTTTTAGAATTATTCTCTTAGCTAGTTCAACATCTTTGGAGATACACTTATTTTCATGTTTGGTCTCATCTTAGCTTAGACTGGAGGAATGTTGACTATCTTGTCTCCGTCCAAAGTTCAAAAATAGCCGATGCATATTAACATCTTCAAAGCTGTCTTATTTAAATAATGTATCTTGTTGCGCCTCAGGAGGTAGAGCAGGTTGTCCACTGATTGCAGAGTTGGCAGTTTGATCCCCGGCTGTGTCCTCGGGTAAGACACTGAATCCCAAATTGCTCCAGATGTTTGGAGAAACTACAGTTTATCCATCTGCTTTAACTCTAGCTTTAGTGCAGGTTGCCAGATACCCAAAGGAAAAATCCAAGACGTTCTCATCCCAAATCGTCACATACTGACGCTTTGTCAGACCCATTGGCGTCACATTTCAGTTGCAGTAAACACGTGCTTAATGTTGTGAATTAAACAAAAACACTTGGTTAGGTTCAAAATAACTACATTTGTAAAGTCAAAATGTGACGCCGTGTGATAGGTGTGACAAAGTGAAGGTAATTTACGCTCTAGGTGTGAGAACGGGCTGGTAAATCCTAATGACTTTTGTGATTTTGTAGTCAATGTCTTGACAATGATTCCTGGAAAGATTGCCATTAAATGCTTTGCACACACTCATGAAGACCTGACCTGGACTCACCTCATAGACACCATCACCAAGATGGCAAGACAGTGGCCCTTCTTCCTCCGCAGGCTGAGGAGGTTCAACATGGACTCCAGAATACTCTGCAACTTCTACAGGTGCACCATCAGAGAGTATTTTTGACCGGCTGCATCGCCGCCTGGTATGGCAGTTGCACCGCCCTCAACCACAAGGCTCTACAGACGGTGGTGAAAACTGCTCAGCACATCACCAGGATGGAGCTGCCGTCCATAGAGAACCTCTACAGATGGTAGTAGTATTAGTAGCGTGAGAGTCCGCTCAGGGCGGCGGGATGGGGAGTGTAGAATGGGTCAAACAAACACAAGACTTTCAACCAGGAAACCGCTGTCCATGTCCTGCGTGAAACTAAAAGTAACGTTTGAC
This sequence comes from Sebastiscus tertius, assembly GCA_916701665.1. Classification (NCBI taxonomy): domain Eukaryota; kingdom Metazoa; phylum Chordata; class Actinopteri; order Perciformes; family Sebastidae; genus Sebastiscus; species Sebastiscus tertius. Next base: position 22,515 of record CAKAOH010041326.1, on the reverse strand, counting down.
TTATTTTGTCGCGTCAGTCTTTAGTCTCGTGACTTGTCGGTATCGTCAGTCCCGTGAGTTGCTAGTCAACCTCGACCGTTTCCTAACCCTAAGTGGTTGTGTTGCCTAAACCTAACTTCCTTTGAAGTTTTTTTTCTAAAGGACACTGTGCATGTAATTGTATAACGTATATTGACAAGCCGTCAATATACGCAAGAGGGGAACCCTGTGCGTCAGTCTCTGATGCCACACTGACCAAGCGGTGGTATTTGATAAGTTGGAGTGAGAATGTGTTGATAAATCTTCTCATCTCACTCTCAGAAAGAAAGAACGTGTAATTCCCCAAATGCTCAACCATTCCCTTGATTTTATTCTTTTGGTTGTTTTTCTTCTCCTTTGTATCCCTTCTTCTTCATACACATCTCCTCTCATCTCTCCAACCTCTTCTTTTCCCTTTATTTATCTTCTCACCTTCCCCTCCTCCTTATTCCATCTAATTTGTTCTCTCATGCCTTCTTCTCCCCTCTGTTTCTCCTCTTCCTCATTTTCTGTCTTCACTCGTAAGTCTTCTCTCCTCTTGTTTTTCTCTCTTCTCTTCACCTCTTGTTCCTTACTTTCCTCTCTAGCTTTTTTCACTTTTTTTACAGAGCTGTGAATGTTTCTCTAAAGTCACTGGGTCTTCTGTTGCGCTCCTCCTAAACCCTGGGAACAGCAGATAAGGAGGTGGAGGAGGTAGATCCCTCCTCAGGGTCTTTTCTCTCATACTCGCTCAATCCTAAAGCCTGTGATCTCCCCTCTTTGCCCAGGTGCTGAGCCTCTCATTCCTTTTCCTCTGATCTCTTTTCTCTTTGCCTCATTTTCTCAGTCATTTTCCTGCAATATACAGAATTTCTCTTGCATGTTGTCTTGCAGCGTTTACTTCCTGTCTCTTCATATCTATGTTTGCGAGCAACATTATCTTTTTTTTGTTTGTCTCACCCCCCTCCTTCCCCATGTCAGTCTCCCTCCTCCCCTTGTCTGTCTCACTTTCTGTTCATCTCCCCCCTCTATATCGTTCTCTCTGATCATAGCTGTGTGATGCTTCAAAAGAGCAACAGTAAGTCGACTTTTCTCCCGATGGCGACGTATTTCTTGCTTGAACGCCGAGATGTTGCAGCGAAAGACTCGGTAAAGGAGGGGAAACAAGACAGAGAAGGAAAAAAAGATGAAAAGACAAAGGGACAAATTAAAGAGAAAACTCTGAGAGACAAAAAAACAAGAGAGAGGAAATCCAGAATGAGAGCAAAAAGAATGTGAAATTCTCTCTCGTGGCGATATGTTTGAGGATCACAGCGTGAGTGGCACTCACATGTCGGCAAGGCGATTGGATGGAGTCGTCTTTGTTGCAGAACACAACTGAATAAAGCATAAAAAGAGCCATGTTTTCTGGGGGGCTATCTAGAGTTCAACATGTGCAATCACAACACATGCATACATGTGCTCTTACTATTGTTGATGGAATGATCAGAGAATAAACACGGCCACAATGGTAGTCTGAATCACCAATCTAATTATTATTAATAACACTTCTGATACAGTATGTATCAGGGGGATCGGGGAAGTGTTTGTCTCTTGTCCTTTTCCATCACTGTATTACATGGTATGGTTGCTACATTGATGAAGTGTTGTTCATTTTTGATGGTAGTAAGACTGAACTATTGGATTTTCATAAATACCTGAACTCCATCAATCCCTATATCTCTATTGACTACTCTCAGCACAGCATTCATTTTCTAGATTGAACTATTTTCAAGGGGACAGAGAGACAGCTGCACACCACTCTCTTCAGGAAGAGTACCTCACGTAGCACTATCCTCAGAGCAGAATCTTTTCACCCCCACCACCTTAAAGAAAATATTCCATATGGCCAATTCCAATGCCTACGATGTATTTGTGACCAAGAGGCTGATTTTGTTGAACAGGCTGAGGCCATGTCTAATCGGTTCATAGAAAGAGCCTACAAACCCATAGGGTGATTACGCAGGCTTGTGATAGAGCACAGTCACTTGAGCGTGATACCCTCATTCAAAAAAACATCAGACGTGAGCCTGCACATCAGTCTCGCCCATTTTTTTGTCACGACATACAGTACTCATGCTGAACAGATCAAACGCAGAGTTAAAAACAACTGGGTCATCATTGAGAGCGACACTGTGTTGAGTCCAGTTTTTCCTGAACCCCCTATTGTTTCTTTTAGAAGCGCACCTACTCTTCGGGACAGGCTCATGCATTCTGATCTTTCAGCAGATAGAAAAGCTACTTGGCTGACTGAGACATGTGGCACCTTTAAATGCATGCATTGCCCTCATTGTGAAAATGTGATGCAAACTAAATATTTTGCTAACATTAACTCAGATAAAACCTATAAACAAAGTGATTTCATTAAATGTAACACAACCTTTTTCATATACCGCCTGTCTCGTCCATGTGAGGAGGGCTTTTTCTACATAGGCCGCACAAAAAGACGCCTGAGAAATCGCCTCGCCGAGCATAAATATGCCATCAGAGTCGGGAATCACGACTACCCCCCGATGGCTAGATACTTTAGTGAGTATCACGGTGCTAATGATTCTTTGTTAAGCATAGAGGGCATTGAACATATTAAACCGCTGGTCCAGGGGGACAGAGGTTAAAAAAACTTTACCAGAGGGAGACTTTTTGGATCCATCGGCTGGATGCCTTAAAGTGTCCTGGTCTTAATGAGGATATAGACTTTACATGCTTTCTGTGAATAAAACAATATTCTATAGATTTTTCTTTTTTCTGTTTAGGCTCCCATGGTTTGCTTTGCAGCCTTCGTTGTAAAGTAGGAGTAGTTTCAATGATGATGGACATAAATTACTTGTTTCTGTGTTATTTCTTTGTGATATTGTGTAACATTTTGTAATACTATGGTGATCATGTGATTGCCTCCCATTGGTTGTTGATACCATATACAGTAGGTGAGGCCACCTTTGTTTGAAGCCCTGACGAAGACTTACAGTGGTCGAAACATGTTGGCTTTTTAAATGATTTAGCCATGACAATAAAGGCTTTTAATACATTTTCTTCCTCGTTGATTCTTTTTTGATATTTTGGAGTCCTGTTTATCCTGATTTTTTCCCCAGTTTTCCAAGAGCACCCGACACATTTTGATTTAGATTGAACACACCGAGCAACCACTTATCTCTCTTTCCATTTATTTGTCTCTTGTCGTTGAATAATTTTTATCGAACTACGGTCCCATGGTGGTCCCTCTCTTTGATTTCAGTTTTATATCCTAAATGAGGAGCCTCAAAGTCAAACTATGAATTGCAACCAAGCATACAATTTCAACATTTCTTATTTTGTTCCTGTGTACACACTTTTAAGAAACTTAAGTTATTGTGATGATTCTGTTAGTTTTGGTTTTGTTGGTTGGTTGTTTTGTGTTTGCTCTCTCTCTCCCCCTCCCGTCTATGTCTTCTTCTCCTAGCAGGGCATGTGTGTGGCTGGATCCTCACAGGGCAGCAACGAGGCACACCAGGTTTCAATCAGATGATCAACCTCTCCATAAAAGCCTGGTCTTCACTCCACTACTCTGCCAGATAATTCCGTCTTGTTCGGTAGTTGCTCCGAGTGTTTTTTCCTCCAGTGTTTCTACAGTGTGTAGTGCTCTAGTGTTGCTTGTTTCGTTAGTACTTAACCTGTGTTTTTCCTGTGCTCGGGTTATCCTGTTGTGACTGAGTTTTCCATGTGCTCAGCCCTTGTTTCTGAAGCTGAAGTAGGCGAGACTGGAGCAAATATGATTAAAGCAATTTTTTATAAAACGGTCGCTATATCGTGACAGTAGTTCATGAAACAGGTAACCTGAAAAAAATCATGCTCCTCTGTGTCCTCCGGTGCTCCTAACGGCATCTGCAAGATTTCACAGACCGGAGGAGAACAAGCAGTAAGAGCTGATCTGAGGTCTGCTGTCCAGCTGCCGTCTATGAGAGCCGGCTGTCAATCACACACGAACTCCAACCAAACGGTCAAACTAGGCAGCGCTGATCAAATATGAATCAATATTCTGTTACGTTAATGTCTATTTCTCTCCTCAAATGTTTTCAGAATCATCTTGTAGTGCACTGTTTAGCTGTAAAATGAGAAAGTTTGTGACCCGGCAGCCATGTTGAGATCAAGTTGAGATGGCTTGAAGGAACGCCAAGTTCTGGTCACTTGACCGTAGCACAGCCAATAGGAATGCTCTCTCTCTGAAAAGACCTGTGATTGGTCAAAGTCTCCTGTCAAGATCTAGATGTTTTAAAGCCTGAAAACAGAGCCATAAGGAGGAGCAGAAGTCAGAACACTTGAATTACAATATGGTGAAAGGTTATTATGGCATTTTTGCCCAATGATGCCAAAAATATACTGACTACTGAAGTTTTAATTGTGGATTATTACTATTGTTTACAAATGAGCACACACTTCTTAACCTTTCTCTGTATAATATATATATAAATTACATTTATAATGAAATGAAATGGCCATTATGAAAGGCAAACTCTATGTAGAAAGAAACACCAGCAGAAACGCAGCTGGTGTGGACACCCGACGCGTGAATTACGCAGCTGTTTTTACTATTTATTTTTTTTTTTTTCTCACTTGCCTCCAAGAGCTTCCATAGATTCAGTACAGGGATTAACAACATTCAGTCACACAGAAGTTGCCAATGTTCACTCCTTTCCTACGTGCGGATGGTAAACAATACAATGTAATGAGTTAACAAATATATTCCCGGGACGCACACCAAGCATGCAATATACCATTGGAAACACCTTGTAGTGGTTATATGTTCCACCATCACAGAACAATGAGCCAAATATTTTGATTAAAGTCATTTGTCTTCATATTTTCCTTCAAAACAAAGAGGAAAAAATTAATGACACCAAACTTGTGGGGTGAGGAAGAAGCAGAGAAAATCCATTAAACTTGTACTTGCACTTCCGTAGCCTTTCATGCTCGCTTCCTCTGCCCACAAGCCCAGGAGTTTAAATTAAGCACAGGAAATTCAAATGAAGCCTACATAATCTCTTGGAGTTCCTATATTTTTACCTGAGCATTTAGAATCTAATATGTCCCCCGCCGTTCTTGGCTTTAAAGGCAGTATACTCCAAAGTTTGACATTGGGAGGTTTGAACTTGGCTGAGAACTTGGCAGAGCCGCATTGTTCTTTCTCATAGCCTGAGAGGAAGTGTCAAAGACAGAATTGTTCATTAGTAGGAGAGTCAACGGCTGCACACGACAGGCCAGATTATGGTGAGAGACTGGGAGGGAGACGGGGAGAAGGAGGAGGTAAAAACTGGCAGAGAGAGGACAGAGGGTACATCCCAATTCTCTTAATTGAATCCACGTTTCCCTCACTTGCGTCTTTTCCTCGCGTCTTTGTCCCTCCCACCAGGGAAACATGCGAGGAGAGAGGAAACGAGGAAATATGTTTTAAGAGATTTAAGAGATGAGATGATCTTTCCTCTAAAGCATCACGTGACGCGATGTCCGTTTTTGATGACGGCGGCACAGCTGGATCTGTTCTATGTTCACTCACAAACACTAGCCCCCGCCAACGGTGGACTCTGTTTGACACATTGACTTGTGTTTACATTTCTGTCATTAATTGCAGACCGTAATATGTGTATAAATGGAGTTAATTTGCAAAAACAGATAAAAGACATTTTTAAAATGAATAAGCCAATGTCATTAATATTCCCTTAAGTATACAATAAAAAAAATACAAGATTTATGAGAAAAGATATATTATCAAAACAACCCATGACTAGTTTGATTAATATTCCCTGGATTGCACACAAAAACTATTCAGGAAAATAAAAACAGATCAGTTTTTGCAAATGACCCCTTCAAATTCTATTCAGTGGTATCACTGCCAGTCAGCAGCCACACTTAGGCTAATTAGGTGTGTTGATGTAATAGATAAATATATATCTTGTTTTGGTCACATGGACATGCTATACATTTTCACTTTACTCCCTAAGTGACCTTATTATGTCATATTTTGTTAGCAGCTCTTATTTTGAAAGTGATCAAAGTTTTTGTTAGCGGCTCTTATGTTGAAAGTGATCAGAGTTCCTGTAGGGGGAGAACGTTGCCTGTGTCACTCAATATAGTACATGTGTGAGAACAGCACCGTGGTCGTGTTTTCCTTGTATTCATATTTCCCTCTTTACAGGTAAGAGAGTGTTGAAAACATCTTTTGTAACTCATGACAGCTCCTCCATGTTACGGGGCTTGAATAGACGGTAATCACCCGCCAAAAGAGCTTCTTGAAATAGTTTTATTTTACTCTGAGAAAACTGTTACGCTAGCCGTTTCAAGACAGGAGCTAGCATCATTCGTGCCGGGTCGAGCTCCATTCAGTTAGAGCGAGGAGAGCGAGCGGTTGTTTAAGAACTTTCCATTTATACAACTTACAAAGAGCTGCGGCACTGCAGGTGTACAGAATGTAATGATGAAGATCAAAAATGTGTTCACTGATAATTGTTACTATACATGGTTTAAGACGAAGGTCTTGGTGAAAAGTTAGAATTTGTTATTTCACGGTGAAACAATACATTTAATTTGCAACTACAGTAAAACTGAATATTTCACAAAAAGTGTAATATGGTTAAAACTATTTACAGAAATATGATTTTATGTTTACAGTGAAACTGAGATCATTTCTAATTACTGTGAAAACAGAATTGTTTAGTGTTGTGTATATAATATAGTGACAATCGAGTTTGTTTTGTAAAAAAAAAGATTCACTCAATACAGTACTTGTGTGAGAACAGCATTGTTGTCGTGTTTTCCCTTGTATTCATATTTCGCCTTTTACAGGGGCATAACATTGACACGTTACTAGCTCTAACTTATGAGGTTAATTCAAGAAGAAGGTACCAGGCCTATATAAGTGTCAGATAGATAAAAGAAGATGTCAGAAGAAGTAGGAAGATGACATCTAGTGCATTAGTTTGTGCAACTGCATTGTTTGACATGCTGCAGGAAGAGCAGGACAATGCAAGGAGAGGAAGACTGCAGCAGGCTATCCCGTGTTTAGAGGTAAGCATCACAGAAGTGTAATGTTTTATGACTGGTTGTATCAGAGTTTCATTTAATGTAAGATTAGTTATAATCACAGTTTAGCAAACTTAGGTGTGGGAAGTAACTGTTCTTTTATTTACAGGCTGGGGAGACGGTCCGTCGAGGTCCTTCTGAGGATTCTGCCATCAAAAACACGCAAGGCTAGTCACATGAGGTGCATTTACTTATTACCATATACTGGTTGTGTACACGGCTTATCCTACAGTGTGGTGTCCCGGGCCTTTCATGTTTCCAAGTCTACAGTCTGCAGACTGGTGCACACTGGAGTGGAGAAAACTGCAGCCCTTCGCCAGGAGGTCATCAAACTGCCCACCGTTTGAGCACTGGATGAGGTTGGCCAAGCCTTTGCACGGCTGGCCAACAGTCCAGTGTTGTCCAAGTGTGTGGGTGCCATTGATGGCTTTGATATTCCTCAATTACTATAAATATATTAATTTATGGTTTCCAATCCTCTGCAGGATTCTATCTTTTGGGTGATGGTGGCTACCCCTGTGTGGAAAGACCTGTGGCCGTCATCACCCCATGTAGAGAACCACTGCGAGGGGGGGGAGTGCAGAGCTGCTTCAACCAGCATCATGCTAAGGCCCGTTCCATTACAGAGCTGGTCTTTGGCATGATGAAGACTTGGTGGAGATCGTTGCTGTTCTTCAGGGCTCTGGAGGTCGACCACACCTTTGTCCCCTCAGTCAACATCTGCCTCACAGCGGGGGACATCCTCGAGCCCATCGAGAATGCCGGGGACATCGGTGCGGTTCCACAGGGGGGAACGATGCGAACATGGCCGGCGAGACCGACTGGCAGGGCTGCTCTCTGCTCCACGTGTGCACCTGGTGGAGCTACAAGAGCATGATTATCTGTAGACTTTGGGGACGTGAAGGCCTGGGACATAGGCCACCACACTTTATGATAAGCCGTGTGCCTTGAAGCTCCTTTTCTTTTAGTTATGTATATTCTTAAGTTGCCTTTAAGTTTGAGTTCTGTTGTACCATTTATCTTGTAAAGGAAATAAATGAACATGTCTTTTGTGCAGTAAATACGTTGTTATTCCAATTTGTTTCCAACATCTCATTACCGGCTTATTTATATTTTGTATTGTCTGCTTGCTTTTATTTGTGCTCCTGTCCATGGAACATTAGTCTGGAAAAGGAATTTGTAAAGAGAGCTTTGTTAATGATGTAAATGTTAGACCAAGAATTTTGGAGAACAGTGAAGATGGTTTCCACAACTTAAAATCTTTAATGACAGTCTGAAAAAATCACAAATTATATTTGCCAACAAATTAAATAATTCCCAAACTTTGGACAAAATAATGAAATAATGCTTAACTTAAAGACCTTTATAAGATAAAATAAATAAATAGAAATTATATCACTTTCGGACCAACTCCTCAAACAATTCTAAAAAATGCTGGTTGTTTGCTTGTGTTGCCTGGAAGCGCTCTTCCTCTTTCCTCGACTCCTCTTCCAAAAAATGTGCCTCCCTTGTGGCACACCGTTTTCTGGGTGGGGTACAGGTAGAGGTGGATGGCTCATCATCCAGCTCTGCGGTGCCGCTACTTGTGCCAGGCTGGGCAGATTCCTCTTCCTCCGTGATCACATGTCCGGCCACAAGTAGCGGCCCCAGCTCCGGATGATGAGCCACGAGGGGAGAGGGGGGGCACGTCGGCCACAGGCTCATGGTTTCCCCCGACACATGAGTCCATCAGGACTGGGGGCTCAATAGAGGGCCGCCTCCCACTGGCCTCATGCATCAGGAAAAAAACACGTGGCGGCCGTGGCCTCCTACTTATTTATTTATTATTTATTCATTGTTTGGAGGTGAGGCGTCCCTCCACGCCCATCATTCTTATGACTTCCCTGTGGAGTACAATAGAATATTTCATTTTCAAATTTTTAGTGAACCAAATATACAAAACATACAAAACACAAACGAACCCCCACAAACATGGCTCCAAATTCCCTCCCTATCCCACCCACATACAAACTGAAAAAGAACCATACTCAAGAGGAGTAGGCTAGTTAACTATCGATTAAATTAAAACGGATAAAAAAGAAAGAACAAATTAAATACACAAATAAAGAAATCATAAATACGAGATGCAGTGTTCTGACTTATTCAGATGACTAATGATGTATCAAGTCTGATACAGGTGTTGGTAAGGAGTCCATATAGGTTAAATAGGGTTGCCAAATCTTCAGAAAGGTGTTGTATTAATTTCTGAGAGTATATGTGATCTTTTCAAGTGGAATGCAGCTGTTCATTTCCAGAAGCCATCTAGATCTGAGGAGATGGGAATCAGACTTCCATGTAATTGCTATACACTTCCTGGCGATGCATAGAGCTATTTCTAAAAACCTTTTTTGAAAGTTTTTTAAAGGTATACTAATGACTGTGAAATTCCCTAATAAGCAAATCTGCAGATCTAATGAGAAGGTAAATCGTGTAAGTCTTGTCATAATGTCAGAGAAGTCCTGCCAAAAGATATTAAGTTTTGTACATGACCAGGTGCAATGCAAAAACGAGCCCTCCTCTATACCACATCTAAAACACATATTTAATATCTCAGGTCTATATTTATGCAATCTCTGTGGTGTGAAATAGAGTTGGGGAAGAAAGTTATAGTGGATAAATCTGTATCTAGCATTGACAGTGGCTGAATAAGCAGCAAGTCTGCCACGTGAATACTGGTGGCGTTACTTTAGCTCTGGCGTAACACACTTATTTTCTAACAAAGGTCCGATGAATAACGGATGCTCTACAATACACACATTAGGAGGTGCTGTCATGACATAACTAAACGGATTATGGATGAAATAAATGTAAACACACGTTGCATTAACGTCACATTATTTCACGGAATAAGGATGAAATAACATTAAATACCGGACACTAACACTTGTGCTGTTTTTCCGCCGTGGTTCAAATGCCTGGCAGATGTAACTGGAGGCGGAGTCGGCAGAGTGCGTTGGCTTTCAAGCTGCACGACTTCCGTGAAGGCTGCTCTCGTGTATCCTCGCTTCTCAGAGATCCCTCCTTGATCCTCACTCCTCCGTGCAGAAATAAGAGCTTTGGGACAGTCTTCAAGATGGAGTACCAGGACAATTTCCGGATCAAGCGAGGAGCGAGGAGCGAGGAAACGACAAATAGGAGAATTAGGATGTACCCTGAGTGAAAGTGATGAAACAACTCCACTCCACCTAAAAATAAGTGCATGTATAAAGCACTATATATCTGTTTTGTTAAACAACATTACAGCACTTGGTCCCTCTGTAACTGCTGTGTTTAGATCACTTCAAGTTGCATTAAAACCAATCAATACAAAAGTCTTTACGTGAAGTAACACCTTTCTTGTCTTATTTCTGCAGGAGCAGCCACATGTAAATGTTTTTATTAGGGCTTTCAAGCAATTAAAATATTTAATCATGATAAATCGCATGATTGTCCATAGTTAATCACGATTAATCATAAATTAATCTAACATTTTTTATCTTTTCAAAATGTACCTTAAAGAGTGATTTGTCAAGTATTTAATACTCTTGTCAACGTGGGAGTGAGCAGATATGCTGCTTTATGCAAATGTATGTACATATTGAGGTGTCCATAGATCCTACATAACACATTTTAAAGCATTTTATAATGACTTATAAGGTCAAGTACTATAATACTTCATAATTGCTGGTCACTCACTGACATTTTTTCTGCAAGGATCCTAGTGTATTATAATTCCATCCATCCATTTTCTTCTGCTTATCCGGGGCCGGGGCCCGGGCGCAGCAAGATAAGTGTCAGGATTATGGTTTTAAAGGTGGACCTAAATGAAGAAGAAGAAGACACAAGGAACATGAGCAGGAGGAACACTATGAACATTGCAGGAGTGACGAGTAAAATGGGAGACAAGGCATACAAGGCAGGAGCGACAACGAACTGACCATATCACAGGGGAACACACGGACTTCAATACACAAGGAGGACAGGGTGATTAGACACAGGTGGAACAAATCAGGGCGGGGCAGACAATCTGAAAAAGGCAGGAAAACAAACAAAGGTAGGAAGTAAAACCAGACAAGACACAGAAGGTGTAAATTTCAAACTAAAACAGGAAACACTACAATGCAGACAAAATAACAGAAAACCCAAATCCAAGAAAACCAAATCACTAATACAGAATTAATAGACTAAAAAAAGGAAGATAAGATCTAGACTTATGACAAAAAGAAAAAGTCCAATGACCTCTGGCACAGCCAGACCATGACACTAAGCAGGGAATTCCAGACATCCCTATCCCCAGCACCATTTTCCAGCTCTTCCTGGGGGACCCTGAGGTGTTCCCAGGCCAGAGGAGATATATAATCTCTCAAGCGTGTTCTGGGTCTACCTAGGGCCTCTTACCAGTTGGCTGTGCCCAGAAAACCTCCAAAGGGTTCAAGTTCATGCAAAAGTATTCATTCTTCAACATAATCCAGGAGGCATCCTGATCAGATGCCTGAACCACCTCAGCTGGCCCCTTTCGATGCGAAGGATCAGCGTCTCTACTCTGAGCTTCCTCCGGATATCCTCACCCTATCTATAAGGCTGAGCCCAGCCACCCTACAAAGGAAACTAATTTCGGACACTTGTTTCCGCAATGACCATAGATGAGGGTTGGAACGTAGATGGACAGGTAAACCGAGAGCTTCGCCTTCCAGCTCAGCGCCCGCATAATTGCTGACGCTGCACCGATCCGCCTGTCCATCTCCTGCTCCATTTTACCCTCACTCGTGAACAAGACCTCGAGATACTTAAACTCCCTCTCTTGGGGCAAAGACTCACTCCCCACCCGGAGGGAGCAATCCACCGGTTTCCAACAGAGCACCATGGCCTCAGACTTGGAGGTCACGGCTCGATGGAGCCAACAGAACCACATCATCTGCAAAGAGCAGATATGCAATTTTGAGGTCCTCGAACCAGACACTCTCCTCCCCCCGGCTGCACCTTCAGATCCTCTCCATGAAAATCACAAACAGGATTGGTAATAAGGGACAACCCTGGCGGAGGCCAACACCCACTGGAAACGTGTTTGACTTTATGCTGAGTATACGGACACAGCTCTCACTTTGGTTATACAAGATACAAGATGGCTCGTATCAGCGACCCCGGTACCCCATATTCCCGTAGTACACCCTATAAGACTCCCCAGGGGACACGTCGTAAGCCTTCTCCAAGTCCACAAAACTCATGTAGACTGAACTCCCGTGAGTCCTCCAACAGCCCCGTCAGGGTAAAGAGCTGCTCCACTCTTCTGTGGCCAGGACGGAATCCACATTGAGGTTCAACAATCGGTCGGAGTCTCCTTTCCAGCACCCTAGGTTAAACTTTCCCTGGGAGGCTGAGCAGTGTGACACCCCGGTAACTGGAGCACTGCCTCCAGTCCCCCTTTTTTAAAAATGGGAACCACCGCCCCGGTATGCCATAATTATTATAATTCCCCTAGTTGTAATACATTATAATCTTTTCATAATCAGTAAAATCATATAACGCATTATAGACATGGACATCATAGAAAGTGCTACCAATGCAATGCTTGTATCTGCTTACAACTACATTATAAGTGTTATTATTTATATACTGCCTATAAATGCTAAATATGGGGACTTGAGTGTAAAGTGTTACTGGATTATAGTTTCCCTTCATTCAGGCACTGAAGCTGCTGTTATCCAACATGTCACAGCACCATTAACTGGCTATTACACTCATACATCATCATCATCATTGCTTCAGGTTCATGCAAAAGTATTCATTCTTCAACATAATCTTCATCATTTCTCGATGCAATGAAGTCACACACTCCTACCTTTGCTGTGACATCTTGTGCGATGACATTATTTTTTTTCTACAGTTTATCATGATTCTACACCTGTTTGAGTGTGCACTTTTACTTACTAGCACATTCTCAGTTTAGCAGCATCAAATCTTTTCTGTAAACTACAAAGACAAATGCGATGTTTGGACACCGGCTTTGTTCCTCAAAGCATCCAAAATACAGCTAAAAATAAACTGACTAAAGTGTTGTCCAGATAAAACTAAAACTTTGGAAACCCTGATTCTATATATTTTGTTCTTTTACCAGTTTGTATCTAATTAGTTGATTGAAGGAGGACAACAACTCATCATGAGGATCAAAAATCAGAGAATTATAGTATTTAAGACTCTAATCAACATAGGAGTGGGCAAATATGCTGCTTTATGCAAAATGTATGTATGTATTTATTATTGGAAATCAATTAACAACACAAAACATGACAAATATTGTCCAGAAACCCTCACAGGTACTGCATTTAGCATAAAACAATATGCTCAAATCATAACATGGCAAACTGCATTCCTACAGGCATCAACAGCTGTCAGAGTGTCAGTGTGCTGACTTGACTATGACTTGCCCCCAACTGCATGTGATTATCATAAAGTGGGCATGTCTGTAAAGGGGAGACTTGTGGGTACCCATAGAACCCATTTACATTCACATATCTGGAGGTCAAAGGTCAAGGGACCCCTTTGAAAAGACCATATCAGTTTTTCCTCGCCAAAGTTTAGCGCAAGTTCGGAGCGTTATTTAACCTCCGAAAGTATGACATGGTTGGTACCAATGGACTCCTCAGGTTTTCTTGTTTCATATGATGGCAGTATCCTCACTCTAGATTTAAAACTGAGCTAAAAATCACAAGTTGCGTTAGTGGCGTTAAAACGAATTTGCGTTAAAGTGGCTGTAGTCAGTATATTTTTGGCATCATTGTGCAAAAATTCCATAATAACTTTTCAGCATATTGTAATTCAAGTGTTCTGAGAGAAAACTACACTTCTGCTCCTCCTCATAGCTCTGTGATGGGAGACTTTGACCAATCACAGGTCATTTCATTGAGAGAGCGTTCCCATTGGCTGTGCTCTGGTCATGTGACCGTTACTTGGCGTTCCTTCAAGACATCTCAACCTGATCTCAACATGGCGGCGGCGTCACAAACTTTCTCATTTTACAGCTAAACCGTGCACTACAAGATGATTCTGAAAACATTTGAGGAGAGAAATAAGCATTAACGTAACATAATATTGATTCATATTTGATCAGCGCTGCCTAGTTTGACCTATTGGTCGGAGTTCGTGAGTGATTGACAGCCGGCTTCATAGACGGCAGCTGGACAGCAGACCTCAAATCAGCTCTTACTGCTTGTTTTCCTCCGGTCTGTGGAAGGTTTTGAGGTTACCTGTTTCATGTACTACTGTCACGATATAGCGATCGTTTTATAAAAATAACTTTTTTTAATCATATTTGCTCCAATCTCACCTACTTCAGCTTCAGACACGAGGGCTGAGCACTTTCCTTTTTCTGAAGACTATGGTGAAAGTGAACAAAGCATTGAGGCAGAGGCAAAAGTTAAGTCCTTAAAAGTAGCATGCTGCTACATATGTTTGTGCAGTCATACTAGCCATACATTGGATATAAAATATCCAATACATTGGATATAAAATCAAATGTATGATATAAAATATCCAATGTATCAGATTAAAGGATGCTCCTCTTTACTTTATTATTTTCTATACGCTCTGAGGCGACTCAAGACTTTCAGACTGAAACCGCAAATCCTCAGGGACTTCTACCGGGGCACCATAGAGAGCCTCCTGACAGGCTGCTTCACCACCTGGTTACGGCAGCTGCACCAACGTGGACCGTAAGGCGCTGGAAAGGGTGGTGCGCTCGGCCCACCACATCACCGGGTGCGAGCTGCCCAGCCTGCAGGAGCTTTACACCCAGCAGTGCCTCAGGAAGTCCCTGAGGATCATCAAGGACACGACACACCCCCACAACAACCTGTTCTCCCTCCTGCCCTCTGGTAGAAGATACAGGACCCCCAGGACTCACACCAGCAGACTGAGGAACAGTTTTTTCCCCCAGGCCATCAGACTTTTAAATCTATAATTCAATTGACACATTCTTCACAAAAATATATCCTATACTGTATATATTCTTAATACATATGTTCTTAATATGCCTGTATATGTTGTTAATATGCCCTTGTATAAAGTATTTCCTTTTATAATTGTAATGTAAATGTAATTGTAATGTAAATGTAATTATAATGTAAATGTAATATAATTTATTATTTTAATAGAGCTTCCCGGCAAAAAGTATTTCACACGTTTGTACCTGTACAACCGGCGTGACAATAAACATCTTGAATCTTACGCACTAAGTCTGGTCTTGCAATCCACTTCTTTTTTCCAGTGCTTTCAAACGTACCATTTTGTGGTCCCCAGCCGAACCATACAGATAGCAGCACACTTCCAGCACCAAGTTCATCACCTGAATGGGCTAACAAATGAGTTTGAGGTGGGAAGAGAGGAACCAGGACATGCCCATATGATGTGTCTCTTTTGTTCTCTTTGATGATACATTAGGTCAAGAGAAATTGTAGTTGTTACCAAGGTTTGGAACAAAGTTAGAAGATCAATAACATCCCCTCCCTGTGTGTGTAGCCTTGTGTGTAGTGTTGATAGCTCGTTTTGCTTGGCCAAGGAGGAAATTGGCAAGAGTGCTCCTTCCTTTTTTCCTCCTGAGAATAAGGAAGTGCAAACCACAAAAAGACAGTGATTAAACACAAGGCCAAACTTTCAAACTGAAGCACACAGTGAGTCTAACAATGGGAAGCAATGAATGTGTCAGGGGCCAGCCCAGTCACCAGGAGAAAAACGTTGCCATTGTACGTTTCTGCAAACTACGGATAGGTTGAATGGCGTCGTTTTTGCATTTGGTCAGAGGGAATGACATAGTACCATGAGCGACGCGCAGAGCAAGTGACGTATCGATGGACCGTTGTTTTGAAAGCTACGTGGTATAATTCCAAGTACAACAAGCGAGAAAGTCCACTACGGTTGGGCAGGTGAGGTGGTAGATGGGTCAAATAAACACAGGACATTCACCAAGGAGACATACACTGTTCATAGCTATATCTACAAAACGTGATGCACTGTAATTTGTGTATAAGCTATCCCACAAAATAAATTTGTGTGCAATTCACTTTATCATGAACCAGGAAATATACAGAGCGGCAAACGCCACATAGGGAGCAGGTCGGAATGGATGGGTGGGTCAAAAAATATCTGACTTTCGCCCAGGAAGCTGTTGTTCATGTCCCGTGTGCAGCCAGAAGTCAATGTTGATGCGTTTGTCACGTAACTTACGTACTTATGTAACGCCGCTTCCGAAGTTATTTTAAGCCAAACCACGTTATTTTTCCTAATGAAGTAGTTTTGTTGCCTAATCGTAACCAAGTCAATCTTTTCCTAAGCTTACCTAAGAAGCTTTCTTGATTAAACCTAAAGGAAGTTGTTTCCTGTGAAGACAGAAGTTTATTTTGAAGAGACTATATGCAGCTGAAATTGAAACAATTTGCTGGACATTCGTAGGAAAGCCAACGAAAAAGGAAAAATAACTTTATCGTAAGATATCATACAGACTGTTGTATGAGCATACGTAAGCTTGTTACGTAACGTCAGAAAGTCTGCTAAGGGCAGCTGTTATTTATTTCCGCTAGTAACGTTGTCACAGTTGTTGTGTTACATTTGTCATTTTAACACAAACTGTGATCTTTTTTCCAACCTTAATCAAGTTGTTTTGTTGCCTAAACCCAACCAATCATTTCACAATGTTAACCACGTGGCATTGTGGGTTTCTGCAAGCGTGATACAACGCTGATATGAAAAGTATTTATGAAACATATTTTTGGTTCAGAAACCTCCACATTCAATTTATCCGTGGTTGGCAGAAACGTACGATACCAACATTTTTTTTCTGGCGACTGGGTCGTAGGGTAGGGCAGATTAGACAATGTAAGATGGGGTGAGGAAGGAAGGAAAAAAGTCAAGAGAGGAGGAAGAATAAGACGTCATATATCAGGTTTTAAATATTGTTATTGGCATAAAACAAAGCAAACATGTCATGTTAAACACAGTCTTTGCAACAACTCCCAGCCAAAAGCTACAAAGTATAAGCCAAAAAAACTCACAAAAGAGACACTAAAAGCCAGAGCTCTGGCCTGTGAAGCCAGACAGAGAGACAGACAGATGGACATGGACGGAGACAGAATGCCAAAAGAATAAAGGAAGCCCTCAGAGGAAAGAGAAATAGATGAACAAGGAAGTAAAAAAGAAAAGAGGTCGATGCTTTATCTGTGTTCCCAGAACCTAAAATCCCTTTTGGCTCAACATCAAGATAATTGCAGTTGCTGCTGTTTTTTCAAGCGCTGTAACAATTGATTTTACAGTTCAATTAATTAATATATTTCCTTGTTGTAATTGCAGACTCATTCCCACACACCCTCCATGGATATCTTCACACAGATTTGTGCAGAGAAGAAGATATAGAGAAGAGGAAGAAGAACAAGAGAGAAAGTAAAGAGGGAAATGGGGAAAGTGTTATTTCACAGAAAATGGCTGTGATTAATTCATTAATGGCTGCATACCGTTTGGGTGTAGCAATTCCAGCTTTCTGGTATGGTGTGTGCTGGCTCACAGTGATGGTTATTAGTTACATGTGTGCTTTTTGCTGCTATGACAAGTCAAAATACTGTGAAAAAGACCTACGGCAGTGCTGACACCTGGATTTCATCATCTCATTGGGTCATGGGGAGTCAAACTAAGTAAACTTTCCTACATTGGAAAAAAAAAAGTTCAATTCATTCAGTCAAAAAATGTCATTGTATAATTGAATTTGTACCGAGGCTTACTTTTCTTCAAACGTGTGAAAACACATACAATTACAGTTGAAATAAAGATATTTGTCTCGTGCAACCTGGGTGTTTTTTTCAAAGTTCTGACCCGTGTGGGGAACATAGAGATTCTCTATATTCTCCATTTCCTTTTAGGGCAACCCGTGAATAAATAGCACAACATTACACGGACATTCCATGTCATGAGGACGCATTTTAGCCTGTTCGTGTGTCATTTGTACGCTACGCAACAAAACTACGGTAACGTCCACAGTTGGGTTTAGGCAACAAATCCACTTAGTTAGGTTTAGGAAAAACATCACAGTTGGGCTTAAAATAAGTACATAAACTAAGTAAAATACGCCAGGAAACAACGTAACGTCACTATCGTTATTAAACAACACGTGACAAACTAATGTAACTAGCAAAACAAAATACTGGTCTCGAACACCGGCCTCCTGGTTGAAAGTCATGGGTTTGTTGGACCCATCCACGGTCCCACCCACCCACCCACCCGACATAAACAGACTTTTTCACTTTTTAATGTACGTCATATTTACGTGGATGCGTTTACACTGCACTCAGTACAGACTACATGGCGTACAAATGACACGTCAAAAGCAAGAAAGGCATGCTAAGTACTTAATTTAACCATGTAGGCAATATTAACAGTGCCCAAATTCAAATATGCTATGTAAACACTGTTTTGTATAGCAGCTACACTTGCTCATTTCTGTGACTGAAGGAAAGACAACGATTAGTAATGATTCAGAATCACCTTTACTGAAAAAGTATGTGAACACATACAAGGAATTTTACCCCATTTTTTCTTGCATTGCTCTTGATGTACTTCTACAGAAAAGTAAAAAAAAAAAAATACAAATAACAAAATGAAACATCGATCTGCAGTCTTGAGTGTCCGTTAGCCTGTTCTTGTCCTGTTTGGATCCAAACCACCCAGCGATGGACGTGCTGAGAACAGACTTGACCACTGCAGTGTAGAACTGGATGAGCTGCTGAGGCAGGCCGGACTTCCTGAGCTGCTGCAGGAAGAACATCCGTCACTTTCATGTTGTACAAAAGAAGTTTTGATCTGTGGAGGGATGGCCAACACATCTTGTGATGATTCAGTTTGGTTTTGTTGTAGGTTTTTGTGTTTGCTCTCTGTCTCCCTCCCCCTTTCTGTTCTCTTTCTCCTGCAGGGCATGTGTTTGGCAGTGGGTGTGGCTGGCTCCTCCCACAGCAGCAGACGAGGCACAACAGGTTTCCACTCAGCTCATCAACCCGACTAGAAAAGCCTGGTCTTCACTCCACTGCTCTGCCAGATAAGTCGGTCTCATTCGGTAGTGCTCGGTGTGCGGTCTTTCAGTGTTTTTGAAGTTACTTATTCCTTATTTCCTGTGTGTCTCGCTGCTTTGCCAGTCTCAGTGTCTTCAGTGACTAAATTTTTCCATGTGCTCAGCCCTCGTGTCGTCTCTGGGAATCCATTCCCTCCTCACCGGTGATTATTCTACGAGCCAGCCAACTCTGCTCTTTTGTTTAATAAACTCTTTTATTTTTACCTACCTGCGTCAGTCTCTGCTTTGGGGTCTGAACAAAAAAAAAACACATGTAGTGTGATACCACAGAGTGCAGGTGGTGCACTCAATCTGAAAGGGAAAAATAAAAGACCTTAGAATGCTGTCAAAACATGGTCAGGTTCACATCAGTCATCCATTTTAGGATGTTAAATTGAGCGGTTTAAACTTTATTAGGCATTATCATATTATTTGTTACAATTGTATGGCAATGGGTGTCAGATACTGGGTTTAAATCTTATAGCTGTGTTCCTCTGTGTGGAGTCTGTGTTCTTGTTCTTATCCTTCAGCTGCTCCAGTGTCCTCCAAAAGTGCAGAGACATGCTAGTGAGGTGAATTTAACTATACATTTTCAATAGCTGTATTATACAGAGTGTTCACCCGGTGATGTGGAGCTAACCTATCCAAGGTGCATCCCATCCCCATCTTCAGCCCAATGTCGGTCGGGATATGAATTAATCTTCTTACCCAATCGTCAATCTCAGCCCCTGAGCTGAGCTCCCCACAAGCTCGACACAGCTGGGATAGGTCATCTGTAAAAATATACAGGCACAAAAAGGTAGCTTAATGCCAATACAGACACATTTAAGTATACCTGGTTGAGTTCTGTATACCTGAATTATTTAGCAAAGACATTGCCGTGTTGAGCCGCGAGATGGCCACACCCTTCTGGTCTACAGGGTACTGGAGCTTCTCGTGCAATAAAAGTCTGATAAATATAATTCTGATGACTTTAGAATGATGAATAGCCACAGAGATAATAAAATGGTTTACCTTGCACACAAACACGCCGCATGATATTGTGTCCTGCTGTTTAGGATGGCCAATGGTGGAGCATGCCCATCTCCCCAACAGTGGACCAGTGTTCTACACAGATAAAGGTGGATTACAGTTTGGCAATTTTAACATAAACCCAAGTAATATCATTTTCAATTCAATATCAGTTGAACCATGTTAAGGGACTTCACAAGGACAAGCTTATCAGTCATGTTTGGGGGACCCCAAACTTCCCTTTTCCGGGCCACATTAACCAGCTCTGACTGGGGGATCCCGAGGTGTTCCCAGGCCGGTGTGGAGATATAATCTCTCCACCTAGTCCTGGGTCTTCCCCGTGGCCTCCTCCCAGCTGGTCGTGCCTGGAACACTTTACTAGATGCCCGAACCACCTCAGCTGACTCCTATTCCGAGTCCCTCACGGATGTGAACCGTTCAATTTCTCCACAAGGCCATTGGTCTGTGGATGGTAAGGGGGAGCACAGGCTTCTCTCGATGCCCAGCCTCTCACACAGGCCATTGTTGACCTTGAAATGATCATTTTGGACAAACGTAAGGACAAGCTTATGTTATAGTTAAACAATAGTTCCAATGATTAAAAGAGCTTTGTGTTGCTGCCAAAATATTATTCCAGATGCATGTGTCTAATGCACACATTAGAGTTCATTCACCTTGTTGCATCTGTGGCCCCAAGTGGGTCTAAGAACAAGGCCCTCATCTCCTCAAGGTACATGATCTATAGAAATGCAATTAAAGATTTTAGCCAACCCTTCATACATCTGATGGTCTCATGGTTGCATTGAGATCTGTTAACATTAGAGATTACCAAGTACCTCTCCCTCCAGCTGCTCTCCTGGGGCCAAGATCATCAGGTTTTCAGCATATATTTTATGAGGCCCGGTCTTGGACCAAAGTGTCTCCCTTCTCCTCCCCGTCCATATGTCTCAGATTACTACAAACACAGCAATGGCAATTATTTGTGCAATATAATTTGGGGTGTACTTTGTGTCAGTTTACTTACACATTTCTGGATCGTTGGATGGTAGCGGTCCATGGATGGAGCTGCAGAGGATGTGGGTGTGACTTCAGATGTGGTGGGTGTTTGTGTCTGCTGTTTATCGGCCGAAGGAGGAGACAACTTTTTTTTTCAGTTTAGCAGTGATCCTCTTCTCTAGCTGGAAATAATGTGTTAGCAGATCAATGTTTGTTTTCATATTTCCCTTACCCTTCTCTGTAGCCAGGACTGCAATTGTTCCCTCAAGATCCATAATTTTGTGTCAGAGTTCTCTCAGGGATAACGGGTTGGAATGCAGATAATGATGAGGAGGCAGCAGTCAAAGTTCAATGAATTAATGCAAAGACCAAAGCAAACTTACTGGGAACAAAAAAGGCAGATGGTCCAGCAGGCAGGTTCACAAAATAGAAGGAAAAGTCCAAAGGAACAAAATACTGAAAAAACTCGACGACCTACTGACACTGAGTGAGGGGAGCACACGGACTAAATACACAAGGGTGATTAGACACAGGTGGAACAAATCAGGGCAGGGCAGACAATCACAAAAAGGCGGGAAACAAACAAAGGCAGGAAGTAATACCAGACAACACACAGGCAAGGCCTATAGAAAGGAGACTGGGTCATGCGTCATATCTTCGGGGGTACAACACATGCGCAGTAAAATTTGGCCTGCACTCGCCGAAATTGAGCAAATCACAACGCATGACCACAGCTTCAGTTATACTGCGCATGTGTTATATACCCTATACCCTAAGACCCATGTCCGCCCATGACCTAGCCTCCTTCCATAGGCCTTGGACACAGGAAGAGTGGATTTCAAAATAAAACCGGAAACACTAGAATAACAATAAACCACTAAAAGGATGAACACATGAAAAAAAATAATGTAAATGATGATGTTACATAAACTGCAACATTATCATTGACATAGAATGTTGCCTCTGTGACATAATAAATGATGATGTTACATAAACTGCAACATTATCATCAGCATCATAGAATGTTGCCTCTGTGACATCATAAATGATGATGTTACATAGACTGCAACATTATCATTGACATCATAGAATGTTGCCTCTGTGAGATCATAAATGATGATGCCACAGGAATGTCTATTATGCTATTGTATTCTACTCTATATCAAAGCATTTGATCAACAATTGTGATATTTTTTGCCGCTATATATGACAGCATTCTTTTCCGCTCTAATGTCATTATGACTAATCAAAACGCAATTGTGGATATCTCTAATGTTAATTCCAGATAGTGAAGCTTAGCTATTAAATGTTAAAACAGCTTG
>CAKAOH010041325.1:4009-36727 GCA_916701665.1 Sebastiscus tertius | reverse complement strand
ATGTACTGTATACTGCATACTACATACTACTGAGTATGTACTGTATACTGCATACTACCGAGTATGTACTGTATACTGCATACTACTGAGTATGTACTGTATACTGCATACTACTGAGTATGTACTGTATACTGCATACTACATACTACTGAGTATGTACTGTATACTGTATACTACATACTACTGAGTATGTACTGTATACTGCATACTACTGAGTATGTACTGTATACTACATACTACTGAGTATGTACTGCATACTGCATACTGCATACTACTGAGTATGTATTGTATACTGCATACTACTGAGTATGTACTGCATACTGCGTTGGTCAGCAGTATGCAGTAGTATAATCTGGTTTGGTGTTACTGCTAAACACTACAGTACATTGTTTTATTTTGAAAAATCCCGGTGGATGTTGCTAGAGTTTCCTGCAGCCCTCTCCCTCCCCGTGTCCCTGTCTTGTCCAGAGTTCAGTGAAAGACCTCGCAGGGACACACTACGTAACGTGTTATCTCTCATCCACCTGGTGACTTGACACAGCGCGAGGCAGCTTTACCGACAGGTGAGTCCAGTCTGTTGTTATTTCATGCAGCTAGCGCACAAGAGAGAGTTACAAGAGAGTCGCTTCTTCCTCGTAAGTGTTTCCGTTGCTCCCGTCGGCCGCTCTTCCTTCCATCAGACAGCCCTTTCCGACGGGGAACCGAACCCTTTATCTGGCTCTCTTCATAACCACCAGACTACACTCACAGAAGCAATCATTTTACCTTGCAGTATACTGCACATACAACCCCACTTCAAAAAATCCGAACCGACCCTTTCAGTTGTTTCCAAACTTTGACTCAGCTCGTGCTAGTTCACATTATCCATAACCTCATTGATTAGCTTCGGTTAGCTTACTTCGGTAACCTACATCAATGCTGTTTGCAACGGCTGCCCATGGAAACAATGCAGACGGACCCACCCTTTCAATTATTAGAAATGGACTATAGGTTACTATGATGCTTTTGTTTCACAGATTGCTGCAAGCAATGTCGCTTTTTGTGATAGCATGTTGTTTTCATCCATCAGCAACAATGTCAGTGAAGAATGCCAAGCCCAACTTCAGTCACTCTCAGGTGGTTGAGATGGTGAAGAGGCTCTTCAGGCTGACGCCGTCAGAAATCCGCTCTCTGCCGAGCTACGATGACCAGAACTTCTACGTGGCGCCCGTGGAGGGAGGCGAGTACCTCCTGAAGATAATGAACTCACAGGACAGTAAGAACCCCTCCCTGATTGAGATGCAGACGTACGCCATGTCTGTCCTGCACCAGAATGGACTTCCTGCCCAAACGGCCATGCCCACCGCCTCAGGACAGCTCATGAGTCTGGAAGAAATGGGTATGAGATCAGTCACACAGTCACCAGTCAGACCTGAGCAATAATGTCATCTGAAAGCTTTTACATACACACATACAGTACTGCAGCTGCCTTTAAATGCATACTGTATGCTATTAAACAATGACCTTTGCATAAAAATAAGTCATGCAACCATAAACAATCATATTCATAATGTTCATAATTCAGGTTCATTCATGTTTAGAAACAAAAGTGCTGCTGTTTGGTTTTCATTGCTCTCCTATTCAGCATTGTGATGAGCATCACTGATCCTTGAGGTGTAAATTCTAAGGCTGTCCTCGACCAAAGAAATTCTTAGTCACTCATACGTCAGATCTATAAAACTGAGTTTCTCCACAAAAGCACCACTTTAAATCTTGTGTTAACCAGAGATGTGCTCACAAGTATCTTGGAAATTAGTCAATCAGCATGAAAAAAAGCATAAAATATGACTAATTGATTAAAGAAATCTGAGTGGACGAAGACCAAACAAGACAGATTAGTCGACTAATTGACCAAGAGGGGGCAGGCCTAGGAAATGCATGTGTGTACCTGTTCTTGTACCACAAGCATATATTCACAGAGGTTTGTAGAAGATCTGTCAGCTTCAGTTCAATTTGACATTTAACATGAACAAATCTACACCATTCTTCATATTATACATCATTTGTATGGAAGCAAATACGAGACGTACGTAAGTGTTTGAATTTGAACAGCTACTGAATACTTAATATTGATATTTAAAGGAGTAATGTGTTGCTCTGACAGCTAGTGTTTAAAATGGGTGACATCGGAGCCATGGTCTGTCTGCTCCTCCGGTGTGACTGATGATTTATGGGTTACCTTCTAGACACGGCCGCGTTAGCCTCTGGCCAGCAGCAGTGTTGGGAATCACTTCAACAGCTGTGTGTCAAATACTCGCTGCCTTGATGACCCAGCTGCACGCGGGCCACAGAGAGCTGTGCCGAGGCTTTCGAGGTCGGATAGAATCGAACGTTAAGTCATCTCTGTTGATGCAGTTCTTTTCTTCCGTGGCTGCAGAAGGCTGTGTCTGCGTGCCAACTTATTTCATATGTGACAACATGCTGTTGAAATGGACAGTGGATGGGATCACACAGATCCAAAACAAAAACAGACGTTTCAAACCAGAATTGAAATTTCAAAGGAGAACATACTGGCTGTAGCATTGTCATCTGAAAAGCCAGTATTTTAATTCAGCATGTTTCCTTAATCTCTGATGACATATCATAGTCATTTTATGATTTATTACAGTAAATATATGACATACTGGGCCTTTAAACACCCTTGAATTCATAGCATTGAAATAGCCTATTTTACTTTGAAAACCATGGATCTGAATTTATTTGTTCTTAATTCACCTTTTTGAAATTAAAACATTTTTTTTTCAGTGTTCCCAAAATTCAGATTCAAAAATTCAAGTTCAGAATAAAAAAAAAAAAAAAAGAATAGATTCAGGTTGCTCAATTTCGATTGGTCAAATTCAGACTGAAAAATGCCCTGGCTACCTAGGACAGGATGAGCAATCAGGCCTGAATGCAATCGAATCAGAGCACGGTCTGCCAGAAAGCGACTCGAAATTTGAAACCCAAAAGATGACTACCAGAGAGAATGACGGGACTCTGATAACGCCTCGTTCACACTACACAACTTTAGCCCTGATTTTCTGCTCCCTGACAGTTTTTGGAGCTCAAAAAGCCAGAGATCAGAGGCAAATCGGCAACGGGCTGCTGCTCGCACATCAGTGCTTGAGTGTCATGTGTGAACTGCTCAAAGACGCGGCACATTCCAGATATCTAGCTAAATATCTGGACCTGTCGAGGACTCCGGGCACGAGCTACAGCAAATGACACGGGTTGAGGGGAAACCAGAGGCCTGTACTACGAAGCGAGTTCAACATCTCCAGGGTATGTTCTCGTTATCTGGCTTCACTTAACCTAACAAACGAGATCTCACTAAACTGTTCTGCGAAGCTGGTTATCAACTCGGTAAGTCAACCCAGGGTTTCTCTGTCTGGTTATGAGCGCGTTCACATGAACGAGGAGGTGTTTGCAGCATCTGACCAATCACAGACATGAACAAGACTACTGACTACAGACAGACAGGCAGAGAGACACATTTTACAAAGGAAGAAACTATAATAGACAAATACGAGGAAGTTAAACACTTAATCCAGACTGAAAGTAACACAGTTGAAGCTGCTAAATGCAGAAAGAACAGCTGGAAAAAGAAAAAGACTTCTGATGCATGACTGCATAAATTAACAGACTTATTAATTCAAGGGAACACTCAGAAGTCGACTATACTCGTATAAATATTAATAGCTTTTCAGAGTTTATAAGATGAATGGATAACTTATCTTTTTAACCTGTGAAAATGTTGTTGCGTCTATGAGTATTTAATGATCCTTTGAGCTGCTTCCCTCCTCTCTGACGGTGTGAAACTGACTCAAGAGCAAGTCAAAATAAATAAATATAAAAATATAATTCAAAGCGGTAAACACCCCGAGCATAAAGTCCGCTGTCCTTCCTGTATTCTTCAGTTTAAACTGTGTTGTTTTTAGCCTAAATTATGACTTAAACTTCTTCACATGTGTGTAATATTATCATATAATCACCGCACTGAGCTCTGATTGGTCAGTAGGAGGTGTTTTCATACGAGTTGATCTCTTATCTGGAACACAACCTGCTCCGGAGCAGGTTAGCCGTTCGGCATCAGTTACCATGGAGATCTACCTCGATAAGAAGTGAACCAGCTTCGTAGTACTGAAAACCCAGAGTTAACCCTGAAGTTACCTCGATAACCGCAAATCCTGCTTCGTAGTCCAGGCCTCAGGTGGAGGAGGGGTCGCCTGTAACAATAGAAACTTACTGTATGTGCTGCATTTGCAATATGGAGCAAAGTTGTTGTTGCACCTAAAGGAATAATTAGTAAAAGAAGAGTGCGGAAACCGGTGGAAACAGGCTATTTTGTGAACACGTGACAACAACAACATCAGCAATGTGTCTCGCATATGGTATCACGTCATTTACCGTGTATTTCCTGTGTGTGTTTTTGTGACATAAGGTAGTTTGGAGACCTCATCGGGGTGAAAGATCTTGTAGTGTGTGACCCCTGTTGTTGGTCAGTCATGTAGTGTGAAAACAACAATTTGAAGACTCAGGATTACAAAACAGCGAGTTGTGTAAAGTGAACAGTACAGCGATCTGACGACTTTGAAAGTGGTGTAGTGTGAACTTGGCTTAAGTCGTCCAGAGCCTGAGGCTCGATTGCTTATCCTGTTCTGGGTAGCCCGGATATTGCTGTTTGACATTCTTCAACTTTAATTTTTGGATTTGAATTTGACCAATTGCCTTCAACTCAACTTTCATCTATTGTTTTTATTCTGAAACTTTGAATTTCTTTATCTGAATCTGTGAACATTGAACAAATATATTCAAATTCAGCTTCTGAAATTGCAAAACAAGAACTTTCATATTTTAATTTCAGAGAGGTGAAAAGAGAGTGGTGTTTGGTTTTCTATATTCAGTATTCAGTGGCTGTTAAAATTGAAATACGTATGTCTCTTATTTGCTTCCATACATCAGTATGCATGTCTGAGCGAGTACACATGCTGAGTAGATGAAATTGGCCCCGTGGTCGATGCTGTTTCAGCGAGAGAGAAGTGTTGAGCTCCGCTGTTGGATCTTGACCGGCTGAGTAGGTACACTAACACGCCCTGCCTCAAGGCAAAACATCACATTTACCTTAGCTCTTTTGCAATACAGCAGACCTCAGCAAGATTACTACTTCCCCACTCTAGTCATGATAAGACTGTTGTGGCCTCTGAGCAAGGCCACAACATACAGGTCATGCTTTATGAGGGCTAAGAGCGTGGGTAATGGCTGTAACACTAATCCTGTCTTTACCTTTGGCAGATTGCGGCTATGGCTGTCAGGAGTACCTAGTGAGGCTGCTGACTTATTTGCCTGGAACCACTATTTCCAAGGTTCCTTTAACACCAAAGTTGCTGTATGAAACCGGCAAGATGGCAGCCAGAATGGACAAAATCCTACAAGAAGTATAACGATAACACTCCTTTGTACCATCAATACCATCAAATCTGAATTCCTGAACTGTGAGACAAAACTTTAAGATTGTTTTATGAAATTGTCTGAAGTGACAACACAGTATCCACCACTAGAGCCCGACCTGTACGAGAGTTTTGGGGCAGATTCTGATATTGGGGAGTAAAAGAATTGGCAAATAGCACAAAATGGTTTTAATGCCAGTAATGTCATTAATCATTAACGCAATCTATCTTTCGGAGGTTGTGACGGGGTCAGTTTTAAAGCTAGAGTGAAGATATTGGCGTCATATGAAACTAGAAAACCTAAAGAATCCATTGACTATACCTGCAAATTCCCCCAATGCGGGACTAATAAAGCAATATCTTATCTTATGTCTTACTAGCTTGTTGCAAAGGAGGTTAAATAATGCTCCAAACTTGAGCTACATTTTTGGCAAAGAAAAACTGTCATGGCCATTTTCAAAGGGGTCCCTTGACCTCTGACCTCCAGATCAGTGAATGTAAATGGGATCTATGGGTACCCACGAGTCTCCCCTTTACAGACATGCCCACTTTATGATAATCACATGCAGTTTGGGTCAAGTCATAGTCAAGTCAGCACGCTGACACACTGACAGCTGTTGTTGCCTGTTGGGCTGCAGATTGCCATGTTCTGATTTGAGCATATATTTGTATGCTAAATGCAGTACCTGTGAGGGTGCATAGACAATATTTGTTCTTCTTTTGTATTGTTAATTGATTTCCAATAATAAATATATACATACATTTGTATAAAAAAGCATATTTGCCCACTCCCATGTTGATAAGAGTATTAAATACTTGACAAATCTCCCTTTAAGGTACATATAGAACCGATAAAAAAATGTACAGATGAATCTGCGGATGTCCATCCATCCATCCATCCACTTATCCCGTTAGGGGTCGCAGCTGACATTGGGTGAAGGCGGGGTACACCCTGGACAGGTCGCCAGTCCATCGCAGGGCTGACACATAGAGACAGACGACCATTCACACTCACATTCACACCTATGGGCAATTTAGAGTCAACAATTAACCTAACCTGTATGTTTTTGGATTGTGGGAGGAAACCGGAGAACCCGGAGAAAACCTACAAACTCCACACAGAAGGGCCCCAAGCCAGCTTTGAACCTGCGACCCTCTAGCTGTGAGGCACCAGTGCTAACCACTGCACCACCGTGCAGCCTCATCTGTGGATGTATTGGTCGATAATATCAGCTGACTGATAAATGGTTTGGGCTCCGTCTCCCACTACTGGTGTTGTTTTGAATTGGAGTTCTTTAGTCATGAATTTACTTACCACTTCACTGTGCTGCTTCATTGTAACCCATGTTTGCATTACTTTAGAATCTAATTCAGATGTATGAAGCCCTTCACTGCTCATTAAGCATGAATCTGGACATCTTGAAGTGCTAAGCTTTGCAAAGTAAAGCATGTGTACTTATATGTTTACTTCTGTCTTGTACTTTTTCTTCCACCTTTTTTTAATTACACCTTTCACTCGGTGTAATTATTGTTTATTTTTTTTCCCCAGATGGAGCATCCTCAACTCAGCGTGCTGCAGAGAGAGAAGTTCATATGGAGCCTGTCCAGTATCCCCCGCCTGGAAGAATACATCCATGTATTAGATGGAGATCCTCTTGAGGAGGCTGTGAAGTCTGTCATTCATCAGTTCAAGACCTCCGTTGTCCCTAACCATTCTAATTTCCGAAAATGTGAGTGTGATATTTCCTTTCAGGATTAGGGAGCTAAAAGTACAAACATTCTTCCACTCACTTGCCTCGACACAGCTCATTGGCAGCGTGTACTCTGTCAGCAGAGACTGGCTATGTCACTGAGGACATGAGTATAATTTGATTTCTTCGTTTTCTAAGGCATTAACCACGGTGACTTGAATGACCTCAATGTGCTTGTTCAACCTGATGAGAACGGCGGCCACAGGATTTCTGGCATCCTTGACTTTGGGGACATTAACAGCGGCTACTTCATCCATGAGCTCGCCATCGCCATCACGTACATGATGTTGGAGCACCCTAAACCCATAGAGGTGGGTGGACCTGTCCTCGCGGGCTGGGAAAGTGTCCTTCCCCTCAACAAGGCAGAGAAAGATTGTCTGTATGTGCTGGTACTGTCCCGCCTCTGCCAGTCGTTGGTTTTGGGTCGTCACTCTGTGACCTTGCATCCGGAAAACGCCGATTATCTGCTGATTTCAGCCAGGAAGGGCGTCCACATTCTCTCTGAGCTCTTGGAGCTCGGAAAGGAGAAGGTGCAGGAGGTGTGGTTTCAGAGTGCTGCTCAATTCAGTGACAGAAAGTGAGAGATATGTTAGGAAAGCCTTCACAACTCACAATAGAGTGATTCCACTTTCCCAACCTTTTGTCCATATCAAGTATCATTTTAAGATCATCAGTTAAAAACAATGAATTTTGTTTTTACAGTAAAAACGCAACACATTTGACTCATATTGCAGTAGTAATACTGCAGTGTGTCTGAATCAGAGATTAGTAAGGTAGCAAAAGGAGGTATTGATATACTGTACTATACTCTATAGTAACAATGGATCATGTACTTTTAAAGCTATACACGTTCAACAAAATAACAGAGAAAGGGAAAGAAAGCCTTAGGGAAACGTGCTGTAAAGGGAGTAATTCATCGTGAAGGGTTATTTCTGTCAACCCTAACTGACCAGTCATTACATTTAAGAAACAGAATCATGTTTAATAAGTGCCTAAAGTCATGAGGGTTTCTTTGCTCCAGTGGACTTTGCTGCTCCTCTGTATATTTACAAGCCACTTGGTTGGACATTGAATTAATTTGATTACATATTTGACAAAGCCAGAGGTGGTTTAATAAAAGCACATCAGCCTAATTGTCTCCATTCATGCATTACACTCACACACACACATTTTAGTGTCGATGATGTCTGTGTTCAAAATCCCTCCCTATTTACGGTTACGAGTTCACTATATTTAGGGTTGTAGCCCTAAATACGCCCAAACATGCGATTTTGGAATGGCCACGCCCCGCACACCGCAAGTCCGACTGACTTTTAATTTGACACACATGTACATCTCCGTGTGATCTACAATAAAGCCTCTTGGACCACTAAAGTCCGCCTGACAAAATTTTCCACCATATTGGATTTTTTGAAAAACACATTTTTGACATCTCCTCCTAAACCGTTGGTCCGATTTCTACCAAATTTTGCATGGATCGTTATTGGACTAATGTCATCTAATGTTGCATAAAGCTTGTTGATACCTCGTTGCGTTATGAAGCTGTTGATCAACAAACTTTTCAATGGGAGGGGCTTATCAGGAAATTAGCCATAATTCATTGACCATTAGTCCAATCATCATAAATCTTGGTAAGTATTTTCAGTACGTGTTTGGGAATAGGCGTATCAAAGCATTGTCCGCTCAACCCATAGGGGGCGCCAAAACTATCAAACACTTATATCGCAAGATCCAACGGACAGAATTTTATCAAATTTGGTGTACATGCTCTGGGGGCAAGTATTAACCAAGATCTGAAGTGTCGTATTGATCGGTGCATGTGGGCGTGGCCTATTTAGCATTATATGCTAAATTATGCCTTTGCTCTATCTGCTGTGAGCTGGAACGAGCTAGAGACATGAAACTTGGTAACATAACTGTACATGATGCCATAATGCTTCACAAAAATATGATCCCAATTGGCCACATGGTGGCGCTACAACATTTTTGAAGGCCAGTCCCCTCACACCATAAGTCCCATCAATCTGAAATTTGACAGACATGTGCTGCTGATTGTGATCTACAAAAAAGTCTCTTAGACCACGAACGTCCAGATTTTCCACAATGTTGAATTTTTTGAAAAACACATTTTTGACATCTCCTCCTAAACCGTGAATCTGATTGCTGGCAAATTTTCTGCGAATCATTATTGGATCAGGTTCATCAAAAGTTCCATAAAGCTTGTTGATATGTCATTGCATTGTGAAGATATTGAACTTTAAGTGGGCATGGCTCAGCACATCAATAGACCTAACTTCACAAGCCTTTGGCCCATCATCTCCAAACTTGCAGCATATGTACAACAGAGTACCTGAAACATATCCTGAAAGTTTCATTCAAATCGACCACTAGGGGCGCTTCCAGAAATAAAACCCATTTAGTTAATTTTGGCGGAAAAATGCCATGTTATCAAAAGATAGTCAGATGACTGATTCTCGTGGTGACAGTGAACGCACCGCTCAGTTTCGTTTTTAGTTAATGTTGAAGAGGAGAGATTGCTTATTAACAGCGACACCTGTGGAATGAAGGTCAGTATCGGGCTCGCGCTTGCTCGCTCTAAATATACCTGAACGAGCATCACTCAACACAGTGAGGAGACACACGTCAGCTAAAAGCACAATATCACTCTATATTTCAGCTGCTTGGCAGTAATGTTAGCTGACCAGACCAAGGTCTCTCCATGAACATGATTTAGATCTGATCTTAGTGTTGGCTTTTCCTGCCTCAGTGCAGGCTGATGCAGCGGGGCTCTGCAGCGTGTCTCCCTGCTCTCTCCGCCCGCAGCCAGAGAGAGCAGGGAGACACCAGCACCCGGTCGGTAACGAGACGATAACGTTACTCACTGAGGAACAAGACACGGGAAACCTCTGTTGGTCTGGAGGAGCTGCAGCAGTTATTTCTGACCAAACGTCCACTGAACATTCACTAGATATTCTCAGAGCTAAACTAACTCTTCTGCAGTGTGGAGTGAGCGCACGTTCACGTCTAGAGGTGGAGCAAGCTGAGCGAGAACGCGCGCGCTGTCTGAGTGAAGGCAGGCAGGCAGAGGAGGAGAGGCAGCGGCCACACGCGGACGCGCATATGCGAGCGCGCATGTGTGGCAACCCGGTTGTTTATACGCTTAAAAAGTTACAAACAGTCCCTTTAAAGCATGTAAACATGTTCTAGTAGAAACCCCAAATACAAGTATAACCTGAAAATGAGCATGACATGTCCCCTTTAACCATTTAATACTTTTATACTGCTTCAAACGAAACAAAAAAGCACAACTCCTTAAAAAGCCCGTCATATTTATAACTATATATATTTTTTTCAACATGTATACTAATACAGTAGTGTATATGAGTACACCTGCATAAGTAGTTTTTTCCCCTAGTGTATTTCTTCCCAGCAAAACAGGGATATTTGCTTTAGATTATAGATTTGGATTATTTTGAGTATTGTCTTATCAGTGTATTATTTAACAAGCAGTGTCTCAAAGTTCAGTTCGTATGGACTTTGACCTGCATCATAACACATATCTTTGGAGTTACACATGTAAAACAGAAAATTGGTCAGTGTAGTTACTACTTAACTCAGGTCTATGATAAAACAAGTGCTGACCACATCCCTACGCAGTCCTCTCTCTGTTATGACTCAGAACCACTTGACTTTTTTAAAGGCAAGTGTCAGAGGTCATGGGCTTACAGTTTACCTCCTTACCTCCTTGTGGTGAACGATTATCACTTAGTACTTTGGAGCCATGCTGTAAATATATCTACTCGTTATCATATTACATAATTGCCTCTGCATTTTATTATTATTGGTTTTAGTAATAACTTAATTAATAATTAATTCTGAAAGCAGAAGTCTGGGAAAAATTATTGCAAGCAGACATTCAAGTGTACAACTAATGTACAATTTACTTAAAAAATGAGTTCAGTAACAAAAACACATGCTGGTGCATCGATATATACGCATGTACGTATAGACACAAAAATACTGAATGTGGGCTCACACATTCACATTTCTACGTGTTATTATTACATAGATCCCATGAATTTATGAGATTAAGAAACCCTCATCATCCATCACAGATCAACATTTTCAAGTGAGTAATACAATTTTTTTTTTTTTTTACCATCACACAAATATTATCAAGCACTATTTATTACATTGACTTTGTTTAACTTTTTGGTCGCAGTTGAGAGGGGCAGAACGATGGTACAACAATGTGACGGAGTAGCCGTCACTGACGCTGGGTAGCGCACACACACACCCCCAGGCCACACACACCAACATTTCTCTGCTGCGTTGCTTGCTGCAGGCAGCGCACGCACACACACACACGCCAAACATTTCTCCGCTCCCTTCCAAATTCACTAAGGAGTTAATACAGCAGCACTATGATTGTATGCTGTTTCAGAAGTAAACACAGGGTTATAGGATTAATATAGGATTAACTTGATCTTTGACCTCAATATATGCGAATGAAAATCATCATGGCGCTCACTGATGATGAAAGGGATTCCCTCTTCCTGCTGGTGCTCGGTCGGTTGTGCCAGACTCTGGTTTATGGCCGGCACAGTGTCAGAAAATACCCAGACAACGAGAAATATCTCCTGACTACAGCCAAAAGTGGGACTCGACTTCTTACTAAGCTGTGGGAGCTGGGCAAGAAAGAGGTAGAAAGGAAATGGTTTACAGATGCCAGCTCGTTCTCAGTCAATTAATATAGAAATTGTCAATGGTTGAGTATGGAAGAGAATAAAGCTCTGCATTCACACTTTGTTTTTTTTACTTTTTACAGTTTTTACAATAAATTCTTACTTTGAAATTCCAACATATTTGAGTACAACTTTCTCAACAGGCACCCTGTAATTGCAATTGGCCTTATTTATCATTAGTAAATAATTTACTTTATAGAATGGGCCATTAATGCACAAAATATTCTGTAGTTGGTTTCTATCCTCCTAGACGAGCATGACACTTTGTCATTGGGCCTCATCAGTGGACGACACTATGCTGTGGTGGATAGTCTAATAAAGGAAAAGATGATTTTCTTTTCTTTCTTCATTCTTAGTTGTTTTCCAAAGGATTATGAAATGGAATAAAAGCTAATCTGAAAGGGAGACAAAAATTTACCAGCTGTTTTTAATTTTCTTCTTTTTAAAAACCCATCATAAAAGAGATTTTCATTTCCATTTGTTCATTACATTAAACTTACACTTTTTACCTTCAAAATATACTTCTTGTTTTATTGTGGTTCTAATTTTAGACATATGTGGATTAGCAATTTGTTAACGCACAACTGCAAACAAGGTGGATTATTGCAGGAACCTTTTATCAGTGTCCTCTAAACTTTTAGAAATGCAGATGACTTCTAAACATTTGCCTATGGCTTATTAGAAATGAGAAACCCAAGAGTATATAACTGGATTGGTACCAAGTAAACACACAGCTATGTTACCACTTAGAGGTACTTGTACTTTACTTTACTTGAGTATTTCCATCTTCTGCTACTTTATACTTCTACTGCATTTCATCTCTCTCATCTGCAACCGCTTATCCCGTTAGGGGTCGCGGGGGGGCTGGAGCCGATCCCAGCCGACATTGGGCGAAGGCGGGGTACACCCTGGACAGGTCGCCAGTCCATCGCAGGGCTGACACATAGAGACAGACAACCATTCACGCTCACATTCACACCTATGGGCAATTTAGAGTCAACAATTAACCTAACATGCATGTCTTTGGACTGTGGGAGGAAACCGGAGTACCCGGAGAAAACCCACGCTAACACAGGGAGAACATGCAAACTCCACACAGAAGGGCCCCAAGTCAGATTTGAACTTGCAACCCTCTAGCTGTGAGGTGCCAGTGCTAACCACTGCACCACCGTGCAGCCCTTACTGCATTTCATTCCAAATGGAAATATTGTGCTTTTAACTCAGCTTTATTAATTCAAGAGCTACCTTTACTATTGTTGTGGAATTTCTGATTGTTGTATGCTCACATTATATCAATGTGTAAAAGTGAGTTAATACTCAAGGAGATGAGGGTAATAGAGCCAGGCACCCGCTGGAGGAGCTGTTAAGTAAGGGATGCTGTTTTAGAGGAAGTTTACCTTGGGCTTTGTATGTATAGTCAATAGTTACCACACTAATACTCAGGTTAACTCAGTCAACAGGACGGAAGAGGCCCCGGAGCTGTTGATGTCTTAAGCCATGAACACACTGCATGACCAACCCAGTAATGTCAACATGAGGGACACCTTGACGTCCCGACCACGCTGAGAGGAATAGATGGGAAATTCCATCACAACTATTTGCTCTACAAATGTTTGACATACAAAACATCATCAGCTAAAAAAGAAATACAATAGCCTAAATTGTTACAGATTAAACTAACAGTATACAAAATAGTTAAATAGCCCCACTTTGACCGACATTCAAATATTGTTAAAGGGACTGTTTGTAACTTTTTAAGCGTATAAATGTAGCAGGTTGCCACACATGCGTGCTCGCATATGAGTGTTTGCGTGTGGCCGCTGCCTCTCCTCCTCTGCCTGCTTGCCTTCACTCAGACAGAGCGGGTTCTCGCTCAGCTCGCTCCACCTCTAGATGTGAACGCGCGCTCACTCCACACTGCAGAAGAGTTAGTAGCTCTGAGAATATCTAGTGAATGTTCAGTGGACGTTTGTGCAGAAATAACTGCTGCAGCTCCTCCAGACCAACAGAGGTTTCCCGTGTCTTGAGAAGTGACGGAGCTCCGCAGAGAGAAACGTTACTGTCTCGTTACCGACCGGCTGCCGGTGTCTTCCTGCTCTCTCCGGCTGCGGGCAGAGGGAGACGAGTTTCTCGCTGGGGAGCCCCGCTGCTGAAGCCTGCGCTGAGGCAGGAGAAGCAAACACAGTATCAGCAGTGATTCATGGAGAGACCTTGGTCTGGTCAGCTAACATTACTGCCAAGCAGCTGAAATATAGAGTGATATTGTGCTTTTAGCTGACGTGTGTCTCCTCACTGTTTTGAGCGATGCTCGTTCAGGTATATTTAGAGCGAGCAAGCGCGAGCTCGACGCTGACTTTTGTTGATTTCACGGCCACAGGTGTCGCTGTTAAGAAGCAATTCTGAAAGTTACAAATAGTCCCTTTAACATTCAACGTACCAATAATAATAATTCAGTAATAAAATATAACATTCATAGAGCAGAATGAGTACTAATGATACTTCAGTACATTTTACTGAGAATACTTTACAAACACTGCACATTTCCTTCAGCATAGTTTTGAATGCAGGACATTTACTTGTAACTGTTTTGAATTGTGGTATTGCTACATAAATAAACATCTGGAGCCTTTTTCCTCACCCAGAGCTACTGTACCCGACACATGCTGACAATAAAACTGTCAAAAATAAAGAAATAACAAGCTCCAATATAGGATGTCAAACAAATGTTCAACACAATAAATGTTTTGCTTTCTGAGAATAAAACATGTTTCTGGTAACTATTCTGGTAACTGTTTAAGACAGACTGTAACACAAATTGGCCAAATAAACCTTATTCCGCCTTTAACTCTTTAGTTCTTACATTTTACATCATATAGAAAACTCCAGTTGCATAAAAAAAAAGAAAATAGTATGTAGACTACATGATGTTGATGCTTACCCCAAATGTAAATTACATGTATGCACTTTTACTTTTCAAGCAGGGATTGGGTATTCAGTGAGTTGTTTGAGAACATCTGCTATGGATGCAGAAAGCTGTTGTGCCAAAAAAAAAAAAAGATACAGCGATGAACACTAGATGGAGACATCATCCCACTTATCACACAGCCCCTTTTCTGAACAAGCCTTTCGGAGTCATGTCCAGGCTTGAAAACCTTTGAATCCTAATTTCCTGACAGTCCTCAGAGGTATAGAGGGACCTCATACACTATCTTCTGTTGACACTATAACAATTGTACTGTGTGGAAAAGCTTGTGTGAAAAATATGCCCAAAACAAAAGGACATTAACTCCAAGTGAAAGATTGTAGTGCGAGTAGGAAGCTGCTTAAAAGGCTGATTTTACACAATCAAGACCAAATAGATGAAGAAACCGTGGTTCATGAGACAAGATCTGTCTCTCAGTTTGATACCAGTCCACTTTAAGTAAACTCAGCGGTCTGAAAAGTGAAGCCTTCTTCTTCCAAAAAGAAGTCTGGTTGTATAGAAGTCTATGAGAAAATGAGCCTACTTCTCTCTTGATCTATTACCTCAGTAAACATTGTAAACATGAGTTTATGGTCTCAATCTCTAGTTTCAAGTCTTCTTCAATACAGCATGATGTTCATTTAGTAAATGATGGTCCCATTTAGAGTCAGATAGACCATAAAGCAGGGGATGCTTTAGGGCGGGGCTACCTTGTGATTGACAGGTCGCTACCACGGCGTTGTCCGGTCTGGGAGTTACGGTACGGTCTTACAACTTTAACCCTTTCACAGTGTGTTTTCAGTTCATGAAAGTTAATTATTATGTTTTGGTTGCCTAAAAATGTCTTCTACAGCGTTCAGTTGTACTTAGCTCCACCCTGTCGCGTCACTTCTGGTTGCAAAAACACAAGATGGCCAAAATGTAGAACTCGAGGCTTCAAAACGGCAGTCCACAACTCAATGTTTGACGTCACGGTGACTACGTCCACTTCTTATATACAGCCTGTGAATAAACCAGAAAAATGCACAACTGCAGATGAAAGTGTCAAAGTATCAGGCATTTCCCTGCATTTCACCTTCAAATGCTGCTGTGCACCAAACACCTCCGCCAGAGCCTTATGGGAACACTCCCAACACACCATCACACTTCACACACTCACACACACTCACACACACACACACACACACACACACCTCGTCTACCTTTCTACATTTCAACCTCCCACCTCAAAGGCACCATCTGCCCTCTGCCCCCGCTGCAGCTCGCGATATGTACCTCCAGTCATGCAGAAAAAGTCACAGTGTGCGTCTGTGAATGTCTGCCTGTGTTCGCGTTTGTTCTCCGTCTGTTTCACTGCAGTTCACCAGCATTCGAGCACAGCGAGCCCAAAGAGGCATGTATCTGAACCTTTGCACGGTTTTCCTTATGAGCCACAGCCCCTCTCTGTCTCTCTCTCTCTCTCTTCTGCCTTTTCTCTTTTTTGTCTTTGTAATACTTTAAATCCATGTTCCACAAATTATAGCTGAAATAGAAATGGCAAACACTCAAAGGACTTAGCTTAATATACCAACCCCACTTATCAGTGCCATTAATCCTCTTGGCATTTCAAAACAGAGCGCTGGGTCTACACTGCACCTTTTTTTAAAGTACAGCAGAGAAATTTAATTTACACTCCAAAGACCACCAATCTGCAGGCTTTTAAAGTCACAATTTACTGTTTCCAAAAAGAAAAGTGCTGCACCTACTGTCGGGCCTCCTGGATGATTATTCTTTTTCTTTATTTTACTTATGATATATGTAAATATTGTGACAGCGCTTTTCAAACAAAAGTCACCAGTGAATAAAAATAATGACAGAAAACAAAGGCAACAGCTGGAAAGCAAGATCACCTACCGTAAGAAAGGAATGCATAAACGTCACTATACATTCTCTGCTGGATTAAATGTCCAACATAGTTCACCTCTACTTGGTTATTTATCACTTAGCTTTGGGTGAGAATATCACCTGAATGCTTAAAATGTAATCAAACAGCAAATTAGAAATAGAGTTTTAATACAAAGGCAAGTTTTTAAAAGGGAAACGAGTAATTGCAAAGGGTTATGATTGGATTAATAACTAAACATTTGAATTATACATTGTTCAGTTATCCCTACAGTACATGCATTTATGCAATAGAGAGAAAGATATATAAAAGCAGAGCGTTTTTAAGATTTTTCAGATGATACAAAAAAAGAAAAAGCTGCTGGAGTGAGTATTTTGTGTTGGGGGTTTGACCTGTCCACTTGCCAATCATAAGCCAGCTTCTCCAACGATGAGCTCAGTGTTACTGATTTCCATCTAAGTAGATTTCTGTGACTCCTCCAGATCGTTTGTCAGATGTTTTTGGACTTTTTCGACAATGAATGTTTCCAAGTGTTACTGCAGTGTAAACATCCTCTGGACGCCACAGTTTGAAGAGAGCAGTGTGCTGTTAATGCAGCCCGGTCGCAAGAAAAGGCATGTGACTGACACAATGTGGACGGCAAAAGCGTGTAATAAGAACGCCGTTCTTGCTTTAGGTGTGTTATTTGTACGCAATGTAGTCTGTGCTGACTGCAATGTAAGTGCGTCTGTGTGATTAGTGACGAAGAATAGAAAGGGAGAAAGACCATTTATGGCAGGTGGAGAGAAGGTGGATGCATGGGTCCAACCAGGAGACTGGTGTTGATGTTTGTGACATGTTTTCCGTAGTGATGTTACGTTGTTTTCATATGTATTGTACTTAGTTTACGTACTTATGTTAAGCCCAACCATGGCATTTTTCCTAAACCTAACTAAGTGGTTTTGTTGCCCCCTGCTTGTAGGCTATACCACTTTCATACACGAGTGTAATATTCACGCCTCGGTGAGGCAAAACGTGACACTGACATGCTATCCTCTGGTGGACAGGCGGGTCTGTTAGACACGTTGGCGTGATATCGGGTTGGTTAGCGGGATACGATGTGTGTATTGCACTGCCTATACTATGCATACTTCCTCCTTTTTGAAATCCATGTCTCTGCCCTTACGACTAATGTCCACGTGGCACCGGCGTCAGATTCAATCAGCTGCCATTCGTCTGTCTTTCTTTAGCTGTGCTCACTTATACTGTGTTTTAATGCAGCCAAATAGATTTAGTTGTTCTCATTTACAGGTTTCTGTCTCTGTTGTCAGATGAAGTATACTATCAGATAACAATAGCAATAAAAGGTTGTCTTCTTAACGTTACCGCCGTTCGTTAATTCGAGCATACAGTAAATTGTATATTTCGTAACAAATGAGCAATACGGCCAATAATAGTTAGGCAGCGCTACATTCCATGGTACCGACCCAAATTCCACTGTTTTGATTTGTTTTCACTGAAAACAACCGTTAGTCTCCATCCACAGATGCATCAGAAGCTCTTGGCCGTCTTGCCAGGCCTTGGCAGCTTCCAAGCCGACCTGTTAGGACTAATTCACTTCACTGGATCCCTGACAGACTCTCGTGTAATGCATATTAGCTTTATGCCCAGACGATCTATAGTAGCCAAGATGTCAGGGTTTGGTACAAGGCTAATGGCTCCCTCTCTCCGTTAACAAATAGGTTTCTCATCTGTTATGTTAGTTTACAGTTTGGCAAGGTCCTGAACTAACAGGTTTTACACACAAAAATGTGTGTCCATTACTTAATTACATAGCACTTTGTGCATGCAGCTAAGTAACATTTGTTGAATAGCTTTGCTTACTTAGATGCCATTACCACCAACAAGCGAGACTGAATTATGCATTACAAATCATTTTCTTCATCTTCTCAGTGTTGAGAAACGCTGTATTTCCTTTCAATTTAGTGCTGTCATTCGTACTCAAAAGAAAGCATACTTCAAGGATGAAGTCACCTCAAAAGTGTGACAACTTTCTAACAGAGTCATAATCACGACAGCATCCAGACACTGAAATCGTGTAAAAACAAAAAGGAGGCTCCTCACAATTGGGAGTAAAGCTGAGGAGGAGACACAGGCATCAATTAGTAAGCTGTTGTGGTAGCTCAGTGGCGTCCCCAGTCTTATCAGTTTGTTTCAGAGTAGCTGGGATTTACAGACAGATGCTGGCCTCAGTCTTCTATCACCAACTGTTCCCCGTCAGACCTACAAAACTCACCAATGGGAGAGCAAAAGAAAGCCATTAGCATGAATTCATTAAAACGTTCTGCACTTTATCACGTTGCTTTTCAGCGGACGTCTCTGCATTCGCTGTAACACGCGTCATGGCGGCCTATCTGCGCGGAACAGGTGGGAAGCACAGTGGCCTCTCAGAGCTCCAACATTAGGGAGGCGCTCAGAGAGGGGTGGCTAATCGATTGGACAGACTGGATTTACTGAGATGACTGAGTCACAGGGTGACTGCGGAGGCAAAGTGTGTGTAGAGAAGGTGTCCGATTCCACTGAGAAACTGACTACCTGAATCATCAAAACAAAGATAGTTTTCAAGTCGCATGAACTGATAAGATATGACCAACAGTCTGGGAGAACAGAAGATGTTTTAAAGCATTTAAATATACTGCAGATGAATGTGTTCATTTATAAAAGAGGACCTAGCTTTTGTGCTTTTTCCCTTTTTTTATCGTGTATATGGTGCCTTCAAATGGGGTCGTGTTTACTGTGTTCACGAGAAGAGTCCATACGAAGCCCTCCTCTTGTGGTATTCACGACCTCCTAACTGGAAAGTTTCTGAATCCTCAGAGTTCACGACTTGTGACGTGTTTGTTGACGTTGTCAGAAATGGCGGAGTCATTACGGTCATATATTTTTTTCTTCATAATTTCATATGTCTGAGGAAAATGATGATATTCCCAACGGCCTCATCATTTTCTTCTGTCATTATGCCTTTGCATTTCCTGCATTATGTTACCCATTGCTTGCTTGCTAAATTGTTAGCCTCTGTGGCTTAGACGGCGACAATAACGTTAACATTTCCGTTGCTTAGCAGCGGCGTCTCACGACTTAACCACTTGAACGCCAAGCATATCGTGTACACGACTTCTCATATTGTAAACTTAAGCTCATGAGTTTCATTTAAAGGCACCAATAGTTTTTTGTGCATGTAAAGGGTCTGTATATTTACAAAGCCCAAAGTCCACGCCAAAGAGAGTTACTCTCCTCCACAGAAACACTGCTCCTGAAAGGCCTGAAACGCCTTGCTTGAAGTCCTGCCTTTTCTTCCGTAATGTGGTGACGTCACCAAGTAGCACATATGCATAATACCTGCCTAGCGGCTAGTTTGGCACGCCCTCAGCGTTTCAGACAAAGAGTGAAAAGAGATGCTGCAGCAAAGTCGGTATGAGAAAAATAAACATTAAAGCTAACATGTTCTAGTAGAAACCCCAAATACAAGCATGCACCTGGAAAACGACCATGATAGGTCCTCTTTAATTAAAGGACCAATGTGTAACAATTAGGGGGATCTATTAGCAGAAATGGAAGATAATATTAATAAGTATGTTTTCTTTAGTGTATAAATACCTGAAAACAAGAATCATGTTTTTGTTACCTTAGAATGAGACATTTTTATCTACGTAGGGAGCGGGTCCTCTTCATGGAGTCCACCATGTTGCTCTGCCATGTTTCTACAGTAGCACAGAACGGCTTGGGCCGAAGTCGATAATGTTACTCGCTCGCATCACCGCCCCTCTCTCTCTTGCTTCACTACTCACTTCCCACATACACACACATACTACGCACTGGCTCTGCTCCAAATGACCTACGCTACTCATACGACAACTGGCTCTTGAGAAGGCCATTCGCGTTTTTGCGTTGGCCACTGTAGCTTTCCTACATGCTTGGCACACGGGAGAGGCTTCAGTTGGTTGCTATCTCAACCTCACCGTTAGATAGCGCCAGATCCTACACACGACTGCTTCAATTAGAAAGAGATTATGAAAACTTGAAATTACTAACTGTACAGTATCTTTTATGTCATAAGACCACAAGGCGTAATTTACTTACATGATACGGCAAAAAAGCAGGCAGGGCAGAAACTACTGTAGTGAAAACATGGTTTCTGGAGCTAATTTGGCTTTCCAATTAACATCAGCACTACACAAGTTGAAAACAAATAATGTTTTCTTCATAAATCCCAGTGTTTGCCATCTACCTCTGTCCTTGCATTCACTACCAACCATGAGGAAAAAAGAAAAATAACAAGAAAGTCTTGAAAGTCTTCAGCAACATGATGTAGTAAACATCATGCGTCTAGCAACAGGAAGGTAAAACATACGATACACTTTCTCTCCAATGGCAGAAGTGATTTGTGTACTTTTCTCAACTTTTTCTGTGATTCACATTCTTGACATTGTCTGACTTGATGGTGTTGTGATACTGATCCACCCACACAGCAAATGTATAGCTGAACTCAGAGTATAAAAAGTCTTGAAACACCCCCACATGCCCCGCAGCCATATAGTGGACACATAACTCTCCAGTCAACTCTTGTCAACTCCATATGTCATGAAAAATTCAACTCTAACTGCAACACCGGAAGACTTGCTGAACATGTGGTACTCCCAACATAATAACACAAACTTCTATATATTTTTGATAACATTATTGAGAAGAAGATCTGATAACAAAAGAAACTCTGTGCCTCCTGATTCTTTGGGAGTTCTTTCCTTGAAAGAAGCAAACAGCTCTTTGAAACAGACCGGTCAGCCTCGACAACAAAGAGATTCAAATCTTACTGCAAAGCTGCTGACTGTAAGGAACATGAAGAAGTGTTTGTTATTGGTTTCTGTCAGCACCAAGAAAGTGAGGATGCAAACTCTGTCTCTAATTATGGTAATTAGATAACGTATACATGGAAGGAAATATACAGTTGTCAGATGTTAACCATTTCGATGTGTGTATCCAAATGCATGACTGTTTATGCATGACATTAATTCAGTGCTTTTTTGATGGGGGATTAGGCCACCTTTGATACACATAGTTCTAATCTTGGTTTAGATGGTAAAGGTTGACCCTCATCGTAGGGGTGGGGGGAACAAA
Source organism: Sebastiscus tertius (assembly GCA_916701665.1). NCBI lineage: Eukaryota > Metazoa > Chordata > Actinopteri > Perciformes > Sebastidae > Sebastiscus > Sebastiscus tertius. The sequence continues at coordinate 14,768 of CAKAOH010041325.1, read as the reverse complement.
TTGATACAACATAGTATTGCGATACTTTGCTTGGCAATATTGTATCGATACACGGATGTCAAGTATTGATCTTTCAGTATATAAACTATTAACCACTTACAATCCGACAGCCCGCCGGTGGGCCCGGCCACTGTTCTGTCTTTTAGAGGCTGTAGTTTACTCAGTTTTAAAGCTAAAGTGAAGATACTGGTATCATATGAAACTAGAAAAACCTAAAGAATCTATTTTATTCAAGGAAAAAATAGCATGGCCATTTTCAAAGGGGTCCCTTGACCTCTGACGGAAAGATATGTGAATGCAAACTCTGAGATGAACGGAGTGAAAACTGTACCTTATTAGATAAAACAGATGTTGACAAACTGCAAAATTTGAAGTTGAAAATAGGTAACAAATTACAATACATCTTAACACAAAATGTTTATTATCGCAATAAGATCGTATTGTGACTTAAGTATCGTGATAATATCGTATCGTGGTGCCACTGGTGATTCCTATTAGATGTACTGTATGAGAGGAAAAGCCTGCATAATACAAGTTTATTAACTAACTTTAGCATATCCAGATATTTTCCCACCACCTGCTGAACATCACGGTACCGGGTACAAAATGTTCATTGTAAAAAAGAGCATTCTTTAATAATGTAAGAGCAATTACATATTATTACAGGGAGAATATTTTGAATTGTTCATTTTCAAGTTTGTACAATATCGTTATAAAACAACTGAAAGGTACAGTGTGTAGGATTTGGTGGCATCTAGTGGTGAGGTTGCAGATTGCAACCAAGTACCCCTCCGCTCACTCCTCCTTTTCCAAGACTGTGGTAACATGAGGCGCCGAGTGCAAAACTGTGGTAACGCTGTTCGGTCCATCCTCACCATAATAATACCACTTCAGGAGCAACGGAGGTCAGACGGAGGTAATAGTTTTTGCTGCTCTCCGGTGGTTTAACTCATCTACAGCGCATTTTCAGACAAAATGTTATCTAACACTTTCTTTGTTGATAGAGAGAAAGCTGTCCAGATTGTGTTCGCTCCTTCCCTCATTAACTGTCTACTTTTCTGAGTTATTTGGTCAGAGATGAGTGGTATTAAGGGCCGGGTGTAAGCGACCTACGCTGAAGACAGATACACCCTGTACAATAAGAGGCTGCTTACATTCCCCTCCAAGCACAACTAATGTTTCTCTCTGTCTGACGCTGACATTATACACAGTACAGCTCAAGCTGACACGTTCAACTCGGAGTGCCACGGACAGTGACCCAAAACCTGAGGCAACCAAAATGCGTAGACGATGTGAGATTGGAAGAGACACACGTCTGCTACAAACAAGGTCAAAAGCAGGGCGGGAGAGAGAGAAAAAGTGGGAGAGTGAAAGGCGGATGTACCATCCTGTACCCTTCAGAAATACAGGCCATTAACCAGCTTGTCTCAGGTGGATTTAGCCAGACTACGTAGGAGGAGAGAGGCCTCTTCAACTCGCTACAATTGTGTTGTGGGGGCGGGGGCATTTACGCGGTGACAGCCCGCTCTCATTCCTAGAGCGTCAAATACCGACGCTTTGTCACGACCGTCAGCGTTTGATACCGCCGCACAAGGCATTCTGTAGCACCAGACGCACCAGGCTTTCTATTAACTACATTGTAAACATTCAGGGAAAGTGCGCTGGGCCTGTAGTGACGTAGATTTAGGAGCGAAAAGACACACTTAGTGAGAGTGGGAAGAGCGGCTTTCATCCAGGAGATCACTGTTCGTGTCCCGTGCGTTAAGTTTCACTTTCACGTTACAATCAGCTGTTCGTTCGTGTCCCGTACTCACAACATTCATTTTCATTTTCACTTTACAAACATAGTAGTTTTAAACCCAACCAATGTAGTTTTTTCCTAAACCTAACTAAGTGGTTTTGTTGCCTAAACCTAAAGTGACGCCAAGGGGTGTGACAAAGCGCAGTGTGTGACGAGTTGAGATGAGAACATGTTGTTAGTGACCTGACTCCAACCCTTTACCTAAAAGCATCAATACTACAGTGCACATGTTCTGTGTCATAAGTAAACGTCCTGGATTTTGACTTAAAGAAAAGGACAGAAACATTATCTATAAGTTGTATAAAAGTAGGCTATAAGTATAAGATGAGCTACTTTACATACTGTTGGGTGCAACAGTCTATAATTGTAAAAGGTAATTGTATTTTGTAGTTGAGTGGAAGATGAATAAAATGAAATCACCACTGAATTGTACTTATGTAGTTAATTGTACCAGTGCTTCCCTAATATCCCATGAGTACATGGGTCATGAGGTACTTCCAGCGTAAGCCTGCAGGCTAATAATACAGTAAATGTAATGAGGAAATTGAGGGACTTTGTTGGTGTTTGTTGCTCTGATTAATTTGTGAATTGACTTGAGCTCTGTTCTGTTGCTGTGTTGGAACAGCTGTTTCTCTGTGGCAACTTTTATTTGTCTTCCTGCTCGAGCCATTCCGCTTTTTTATTAAACACGTTGCATCTGGTTTACGTCACGAGGTGAGCGGTGAGTACGCAGGCAGGAATCAAAACACCACATGGTAACCAAAATGAAATAATCAACAGGAAAAGAACCTATAGCTCTGAATGCAGTTCTATTGAATATAATCTAACTTGTTTAAGATGTTGACATGACAATTAACCTGAATATCACCTTACTGATGCTCTAACTGCTTCATTAGAGTGGATGTAAACACACTTTGTGATGCAAGTGGACTCATAATTGACTGTAACTTGATGTGTGGGTCATCCAATGGAGCAGATTGCACAAGTCAAGCACAGTTCATCACGTTCAACATAATGTGTGTAGGTACGGTGGGTGGCTGTGTGGGTGGGTCAGCGTGTGTAGTATGGCTGTGTATATGTGTGTGAATATGGCTCGCTGTCAGTGTAGGTGGGTCGGCATGCACAGTATGATGGAGTGAGTGTGTTTGTGTGTGTGACTACTGCATGAGTGCAGGGTGGACAGCTAGATATACAGACAGACTGTCATTCTGGACGGCAGCCTGGGAGCTTCACCGGGAGATTTGCTACAGAGAAACTGGAATTAAGAATCATTATGTGAGAATAGAAGAGTTAACAACACTAATCCAAAAAGTTATGGGGGAGAAAAAAAAAGCCAGTGTGTAAAATCCCAGAGCAGAAAGTGTGTTTATCTCTCTCCCTTTTGACAAATGACATCCATTAAAAGAAAAGTTGAGAAAGTAAGAGAGAAGCTATTTTACTGCCACAATAAATTAATATGAAATTGTGCAGCACGGCAGGAGCAGTCAAGCCAACAGAGAGCCTTTGCCCGCGCTGAATACTATTTTGTCTCCGTCACAGGCCCTCTGTTTTCAGATAAAATGGGCTTTTAATTCAACATGTAATTTCCAGTAATTCCGCTAAATCTCCTCAGCCTTTGAGGGGAGAAATTGAGGTGACTCTGGGTTGATTTTTGTTCCCCAGCTGTTGGCAAGATTGAGAAAAACAGAATTGAGACGCTTTTCATTTTTGCTGTTGTTGTTCATTAGTTTTTCAGCACTCCTAATAGAGAACATGATATTTTGATTCTTTTCTGTCTTAATTTGAGGGATCTAAGGACGTTCCACCCAGGACATGTGTTTCTGATAAGAGTGATTCTGTGATGTTTGGCTGCGTGTAATTGTGGACACATATGTGTGCATGTGTTTACAGATAGATGGTCTGAGAGTTAATGGCACTGGAGACACAGATGGAAAGAATCCGCCACGTGGGGAAAAGATGGCAGGAGATCAGGAGAAAAAGACGTGAGTGAGTGGGAGGTGTGGACGTTTAAACTGTGAATCACTGGGAAGGAGCGAGGGGGTCTGCATGACCTCTGATGACCCTTCACACCCATCTGCATGATGCAAAATCCCTCTGAGGGCTGTTGTTGGCCTTCATCACTTTTCTATTCGGCCAAATCAGAAAACACGGCATACCCACGAGACTCTCCTGCAAACTGGAGCCCAGATCAGTCAGAACTACAAATGCTGTCCATCATAGCATGATATTTAATATTGTATTGGTGTTTTGAGAGTTTTCTCTTACAATAAGTGAAAACACACGGAGGGATCAAGAGTTCTACTTGACAAAAGAAGAAGAAAAGAAAATCTAAATGTTTTTTTCTTCTTTTCCCCCAAAATACCCCACAGACTCCTCCTAATCTAAAGAAATTTAAATTTCAGATGTGTTTGTTGTCATCCCAAATCAGACATTCAGAAGACATTTTCATTTACTCATATCACCATTAATGATTTCTCTGTAATAAAAGGGTCCACAAAATAATACTTAAAGGGCGAGTCCATCTGCGCTCTGTTCCGCTTTTTGTTTTTTGTTCAAATGGAAACGCCCACTCAGCTGTTGCACAAAGCGGTGACGACGTAAGCTAATCGAAGCTAATCGATAGATTATGAATAATGTGAACACTAGCACTAGCTGAGCTAGCTGGAAATAACTGAAAGGGTTAGTTTGGATTTTTTGAAGTGGGGTTGTTTGTATACCGGTGTTCTGTGAGGTAAAATTACTGCTTTTGTCAATGTAGTCTGGCCATCAGACAGCCCTTCCCAGCGGGGAACTGAAGCCGTGATATCGCTGTCTTCAAAGCCACCAGACTCCATTCACAAAAAAGAGGCATTTTCCCTCGCAGAACACGGTTGAGTTGTTGTGTGATTTTCGGATCTGAACTAACGTGGCGTCCACAAAGCAGCTCATTGCTTAGCTTAGTGCCGGTACTCCTGTTTGCGCCTCCAAACTGGGAGCACGCCGACTGCCATCTAAGTAACTGTATGTAACGTTAATACGCTGATTATAAGGATGTATATATACTGTACATATACCAGCATCATCGTGCAGAAACCTACGTAAGGTCACTTTTTTAGAAGGGCTTGGGAAATAGCATCTTGATGCTAAAACATGCATACTTTGACCAACATTTGAATGCTGGGATTTGAATACTTAAGTAAAGGAACACCACTGGGAAGCTACAAAATGATAAAATGATTATCTGCTGCTACTGTCTTACCTTACCTGCTTATCTTGGGATCTATTTGTTTGACCTACTGTATCTCCCTGGCCATTGTAACCCACTTTATTTGACTTCTGAACATATTGAACTCACTTTTACTGTACTAGTTGGATCTCTGTGTCTGTATTTAGTCCCTTATTCCTGTTGTCGGTAACCACACTTTCCCTCTGAGTCTTAATCTTTTGACTTTTCAACCTCATTTAAAAACCTGTTTCTGTTTTTAAGTCGTTGCCTGTTTCTGTTTCTACCTCTGACTGTCTGTTCCAGAGACTCTTTTCTGTCTCTCAGCCCAACCCTGCATCAGAATCTGCTGCAGTCTCCCTCTCAGACCCATTCTCTGTTATCTTGTGAGCTTGAGATAGATATAATTTACTGCATCAGGGCAATTAAGATTGTGTCTGGTAATTTAGCAGTTAAAAATGCATTATAAATGGTTTTGAACGCATCAAAACTTTCTGGCTCTGTTTATGTTGTGGTGCGCATTAAGATCTTGCCCCTCTAACACCCTCAAAAGATGTTTTGCAAACACGGTTTGACACAGGTCTACTGTTATTGCACCAACTATTAAAAGAAGATTCTCGACTCAGCGTCTCCTGATAGACAGAGGAGGAGAGAACTGTGGGAAAAGAGGTCAGAGGCGTTGTTTTGGCTGCATGCAGCAGCCTCATAAATCAGAGGCTGTATAAACTGGCTTTGCTGAGAGAAGGACACAGAGGCGTCTGTTCGCCCCCTGGATCAAAAGCAGGCAAACAGAAATAAGTGCTGTGTTTATGTGTGGCTGCTTGTGTGTGTGTGTTTATGTTTAAACATGCTTGTATGTGTACATATGTATACTTAATTTCCCCACAGGGATCATTAAATCTCAGCTTGGCATACGGTATCTGTGCAATGTGCATACGTTTGTGAATATGTATGCAAATGTGCATGTGTGTATATTTATATGAACGTGTTTATAATGCGGATATCCGGATGATCTAAGGCAGGGGCTTTCAAAAGTCTCACACTGAGCCTGTTTGTATTGTAGCCATGGATGTACAGATATCTGTCACTGGATTACTTCAATATGGAAGAAAACGTAAAAACAGGATGACTCTCAGGCAAGTTGGAGCTTTGTTAAAGCAGCCCATTCACGTTTGAATGACACGCTAATGTGCAAGTCATTTAGTGTGCAATAAGAAGGTCTTTCTTGTGTTTGGCGTGTCGTTTGCACGACGTATAGTCTGTACTGACTGCATTGTAAACGCATCTACGTAAATATGCCACACTCAGAGATAGTGACGTTAAATAAGAGCTGTCGAAAAGGATTGAGAAACGGACTTCGATGATGGATTCAGGAGGCCTCATCACCTCATAAGAGGAGAAGGTCAAGAATGAGAAAGGCACAAAAGAGGAAGATGAACTGCAACAGGTCCATTTTGCTACAGAAAGCCTAGAACAAGGCAAAGAATCAGAACCACATTATTATAGAAAGTGACAAAGAAGAGGAAGAACCGGAGCAGATCCTTGAGACAGAACCAGAGCTGGTCATCGGTTATTCGGCGGAGAAAGACCGCTTATGGCGGGCGGGTGGTGAGATGGATGGGTCCAACAAACACCTTTCAACCAGGAGACCGGTAATAGAGACTGGTGTTTTGTTTTGTAAGTTAAGTTAGTGACGTTTGTGACGTGATTTCTGTACTATACTCCGTATATATTTGACTTAGTTTACATATTTTAAGCCCAACCTTAACGTTTTTCCTTAACCTAACTAAGTTGTTTTGTTGTGTACAAATGACACGTGAAAAGCCTAAAATGTGTCGTCGTGACATGTGGAATGTCCGTGTAATGTTGTGCAATAAAATGTCCACAGTCTATATATTATAATATGTCCTTTAAACAAGTTGTTTTGAAGTAATTGTAATGATGATAGTAATCATACTGCTACGATATCAACAATGAATAACACACAGATGTGTCCATAATGTGTAAGCTGGATTTCACAGACACATTTAGTGCACATTTACTTTTGGTTTGCTGGGAATGGCTTTCATGGTCCACACTCAAACCAGATGATGGATTCAGAGGCACCTTGCACTCCGTGAGGAAGAATCCCATATAACGCTTTAAGCCCGTCCAGTGATGTAACTTTGCTCCACTCTCAGTGCCTCTTTTCTTTTTGAGTTTCTTTGCTGACACTAAAGATTTTCTTTGTTGCACTAATGACCTTTTTCCACTAATAAGGCACTGTGGGGATGACCCTTAGCCATGGATTTGATCCCTCAGTTTCATTCTCATGTGGTTCAGATTACAGAGAAAACAACACGGTGGGTTGTTTCTCAGCTCAAAGGAAGTGATGCCTGCAGTCATGTCCTGCAAGAGCGTGGCTGTAGACATGACCTCTGAAAAAGTGCTGGGCTGACCTGTGGTAGCTTAAAATCAGGAAAGCGGCATGTCAGAGACTCTGCAGTCTGACAGCTTGTCCCACTCGAGGAGCAGCAACCCCCCGGAGATACTGAACTTTTTGTTCATGACAAAAGCCTGAAGAGTGATTCACATTTCAACCCACAACATTTGAAACTCTGTCTCCTAGAAATGATGTTTATATAGTACTAAATTGTTTACCCAGTCATGTCAAAAAATGTAATTGTTGCCTGGACAATGTTCAGAGACCTCATTTTTTGAGTGAAAGAAGCACTAAACATTTATTTACAGCACTAGTTTTAGATTGTGGTTTTGGTTAAATGTTAATAAACTCACTGTGTCTCAGGTTACTCTTTCTGTATTAAACCAAGACTACGATCTTTCCCTAACCTTAATCACGTGCTGCGAGTCCCTAAACATAACCTTAAAAAAGTTGAATAACGCTATAGTCACTGTGAGCCGATAATCTATTGCAAGATCAGATACTTTGGCTGCAAACAACTGAAACGTGTTGTCAGATAACATCTTTCTGAATCAACATTTTTTGCAACTTGCCAGATACATTAACGTTTCCTCATTATGTTAATAGAAAATGTAATCTGGCCAGCAGTATGTTTCCAGGAGACAGCGTTGGAATTTGAGACCCGTCTATTGCAACCTGATGAAAATCATTTGATCATGACGAACAAAAGACGACCTACCGTGTTTTTCATAATTTTGATGATGACCTTGGGGGTCATGGCAGGGACCTACCTAACCTCATGTAATTTTTCCCCTATTGATTTAGTTCAAATTTGCACTAATAGTGCCTTATCTGCCCTATATGTATGAATATCAAGGTATTTATTATAAGCTGAGAGGCTTTTAAATACAAAGTTGTCATACGCAGAAATTTCCCACTGACACCTTAAAAAAGCCATAGTATAGTATATTCTATATAAAGTATAAGTCGTAAAAACTCATTGTATAGTATGTTGAACATTTTAAAAAAAAGTCATAATATAGTATGTTGAAAAAATAAAATGTCATAGTATAGTATGGCAAAAAAAGTCATAGTATAGTATGTTGAAAAAATAAATAAAAGTCATAGTAAAAAAAAAAGTCATGGTATAGTTTATCGAAAAAAATTACAAAATTCATAGTACAGTATGTAGAAGAAATAAAAAAAGTCATAGTACAGTATATCGAAAAAATAAAATGTCATATTATAGTATGGCGAAGAAAAGTCATAGGAAAGTATGTTAAAATATTTAAAAAATTCATAGTATAGTAAGTCGTAAAAACAAAAACAAAAAATTATAATTTAGTAAAAAAAAAAGTCAATGTATAGTATGTCAAATTAGTATGTCGAAAATGTTTGTGAAAAAAAGTAATCTTATATGTTGAAAAAATAAAAAAGTATGTAATGTAATGTAATGTGGAAAAAAGTCATAGTATAGTATAGTGAAATTAAAAAAAAAAAAAGTCAGTATCGTATGGCGAAAAAAAAAAAAAGTCATATTGTATGTCGAAAAAAAGAGGCATAGTATAGTATGTTGAAAAAAATACAAAAAGGCATTATACAGTATGTCGAATTAGTTTTTTTAGAAAGTCATAATATTCTATGTTGAAAAAAAAAGTCACAGCATAATTTATAGGAAAAAATAGTAATAGTCATATGGAATAGTTCAAAGTCATAGTTTGAAGTTCTTTATTTTCATATTCACAACAAATACAGAGAAGCAGTTATAGGCAATGCAAATTGCATCCTTGAAACAATGCTTAATAATTATGTATAAAAAGTAAACCACGCAAGTAAAACAATGGGAGTCTAAGTACAAAAATAGTCCTAATTTAAAATATAGGGATAAAATATAACTTGGATAGAATTACATTTCTTCTTTTTTTTTTTTGTTCTAGGCTGGGGTGATTGGGATCCCTGATAATCCTGCTGAACATCTTCCTACACTGTTGGCTGTAGAGGTCCTCCATGGAGGGCAGCTCTGTTCGGGTGATGCAGCCGGTCAGGATAAGCTTGAGAAAGTGTCCTGGAGTCCATGTTGAACCTTCTCAGCCTGTGAAGAAGAGCCGTTGTCTCGGTGATGGTATCTGTGTGGTGAGTCGATGCAAGGTCCTGAAAAAAAGTAGTATAGCATGTTGAAAAAATAACACCTGTACTTAGAGCTGTCCGCTTGTGATTTGATCACTGAGGATGCATGTTAATACCAGGTCTGAACAGGGCCATTGAGATCTGATCACGCAGACCACATTCTGAGGTGATCTGGGCCGCATAGGGACACATTCTTTTAGCAGTGTGTACGCAAATGTGTCTTGGCCCAAACATTCTCAAGTGACATCCCGCTTAGATCAGCGAAGTCTCACTGCGCTCCTCATGTGAATAGACAGGCAGACAAGCACTTCACAAGTAAACTCCAGGCACTCTATGCATAGCAGCACATAGCTTCTGTGCACCACTGTATGTATCCCTGTCGGTAGAAATGTTATTCTCTTCATAGGCTATAGCAACATATTAAAATATCTCGTATCTATAGGCTATATATCTACAGACTAGGCATAGGAAGTGCAATGCTGCCTGATGCTGCTGTATTTCTCATGTCACAGAAACCACAGAGTGAATCTTGTGTTTTAGATGTGTGTCTGTGTTTTGGTTCCGGTGCTCTGCACAGATCTGACACCTGCCCGCCCGACTGATCTCATGCCCGGTTTTGAAACTCTTGTGTGCCAAGCGGCGGTGACAGCGGCACGGGGGTCCCCGGGGGCCGCCGGAGACAATAACTTTATATTTTTAGGTTCATAAAATGTACCCAAATTCACAAATGTGTGGGATATTACTACATTACTGTAATGCCTATTTCTCTCCTCAAATGTTTTCAGAAACATCTTGTAGTGTATTATTTAGCTGTAATATTAGAATGTTTTTGAACCAGCAGTCATGTTGAGATAAGCTGAGGAAATACCAAGCACCGCCCAGCCGGAGCAAACGTTCTCATTTTACACACGGTGTAGTACGGAAGCCCAGAGCGGCCTCCTCCTTCTTCTCCTTCTTCTCCTTCTTCTTCTTCTTCTTCTTATATATATATATATTATTCATTATATATACAGGATATTGTATATATATATATATATATATATATATATATATATATATAAACTGTATACATAATATTTTATTTATTTATATATATTTATTTATATATATTTACATATATATGTATAATAAATAAAATATTATATATTTATATTTATTTTATATATATTTACGTATATATTATACTGTATATATAATGTTTATTTATTTATATTTTATTATTATCATT
>CAKAOH010041324.1:0-16480 GCA_916701665.1 Sebastiscus tertius | reverse complement strand
GGAGAGTTCAGCAGAAAAATACATTTGAGTAGAAGGACAAAAATAGACTTATTAAACAATCCTGATAGAAATATTTAATCGTGATTAATCGCATGATTGTCCATAATTAATCGCGATTAATTACAAATTTGTCGGACATTTTTTTATCTGTTCAAAATGTACTTTAAAGGGAGATTTGGCACTAAGTGGGCGAAATATGGCAAAGTACAACAAAGACTGGGAAAAAGAGAGTGGACTTAAAGATTTGATTTGCCCTCCAGTGGCGGACGATTCAAAGGCTTTAGTTAACCAGAAAAATTTAAAGTTACAAGCTAAATATGGATGCAAAAATGACATGAAAAGAGTTGCTTCTTTTGGGCTTGTTTCTATAGACCTGGTTACTGGTTTCTCTCACGAGATCTGGCAACGCTACAACCAGGTCCCACAAGATTCATTCACTCATTCGAGGGGAGAGCCGAGTTTACGTGTTTTTTTGAGATGGACAAAAAAACTGAACAATCGTGTAAAATATAAAATTAGATACACAGATTATAAAACTACATGTTCATTTCATCCTCCATCTAAATATATAAAATGAAAAGCAGAAAGAGTCTTGTTTTCATGAATGCTAAATCAATGTCTGATTTTCACGCTAACCACAAAATACTACTACTAACTTGATCAAATCAAACGCAAAAGTTATTTCCTCTCTTCAACTCCAGCCTGTTTCACCAAGATCACTGCAGTGCTTTCATTTCAACCCTCACTGCACTACTAAGGCTTTACTACGGGCTTTACCAGCAGAGAGAGACGTCCAGCGTGTGTGTCACCCAGTGTGGATGAATAAGAGTGGTGGGGTGGTGTTGCTGGTAAAGCAGACTGCTGTGTCACACGGCCGCATAGTCAGCATAGCTCCCTGTTTAGACGGCTAACCCCTCCTCCCACCTGCAGCTCCACACATATCAGCTGGAGCTGCTGAGTCAAAGCTGGATCTGTCTGAACTTCCTAAACTCACAGCCCCAGATGATAATGAGGAAGAGCTGCTGTAAAGGTGTTAACCATCAATAAATCATTACCCCTCTTCATTAATTTTGAGATGTATAATCATTGTAAACAAAAAGCGACCACAACTGAGAAGACAGTAAGCTTCTAGCTGCCTTTACTGTAAGCAAGGCGATATATTGCGATTGTTTTTATATAAAATCTGAGTAAAATAAAGTCACTATTTGAAATGGCTAGTATGGGGATTAACATTATTACACATTAATACAATTGGGCTCATTGGATCCACAAAATCCCAATTAAATAACCCAATTTATGCAATTCTGGACCCTTGTATGCAGAAATATTCAATATACCATTTTAGAATAGGTGAAAATAACATAAAATTTATACTGCATGCAAAACAATACTTGTTTTTTGCCCAAAACTGCATGTGATTATCATAAAGCAGGCATGTCTGTAAAGGGGAGACTCGTGGGTACCCAGAGAACCCATTTTCATTCACATATCTTAAGGTCAGAGGTCAAGGGACCCCCTTGAAAATGCCCATGCCAGTTTTTCCTTGCCAAAATGTTGCGTAACTTTGGAGCGTTATTTAGCCTCCTTTGCGACAAGCTAGTATGACATGGTTGGTACCAATGGATTCCTCAGGTTCTAGTTTCATATGATACCAGTATTTTCACTCTAGCTTTAAAACTGAGCTTGCTACAACCTCTGAAAGACAGAATAGCGACCGTGTTTGCCGGTTAATTAAAAATCCATACAGTGTTTTGGCGAATCGATACAGTCTCGCAAAACATAATATCACGATACTCATGTGTATCGATATTTTCTTACATCCCAAGTTACCTGGCTGAATGGAAATATCTTGCCAGGATAATTATGCCTGCTCTCTACACTTGATGATGATCACATAGCATAGTATAGTAACCAAACTAGGGGCCTGAGTTCTTCTAAAAGCCCTGATACTTCTGAACAACTTATTTAAGTGCACATTACACATATTTATGAATACACTTCACTTGTTTTCTGGTTACAGGACAGCTAAATCATCAGGCCTGTTTTACACAGTTACTGTGTTTTGGTTTCTGCAGGACAACATCCTCCATCCACGAATAACAACCTATAGATAGTGTCTGCTGTCAAGCCATCAACAGTACAATAATGACACCCAGTCATGACCTCAAGGCCGCAGCAGGTCGTATTCTGGATTTGGGTGTTGCCCTCAGATAACTTGGCAGCTCCAACTATAACATTAACTGATGCGTCAGACTTCTTGAACATGGCATGTTTCTCTTTGGGAACAGGATTTCCTACTGGTTTTGGATATCCTAACCTACCCCTCGTGTGTCCTTCCAAATGGCGACTCACCATTTCCCAGTCTTCCTACATGAGGCTCCAGAAATAAAAAACTATTTTGCTGAGACAGCAGAAGCTTGGCATGGCCACAAGGTCATAAAGATAGCTGCACCTTGTTGTGGGCAGTTATTATGCCTGATCAGTCACAGGCTGCAAGCCAAAACAGCCCTGATAAAGCTGCGCTGAATGACAGACGCTGACCTGAAAGAACCTGCAAACTTTGTTTTTATTTTTTAATGGTTATTTAGCTTTGAGAGGTTTTGCTGAGTAATTGTGCTCCTCTCAGCTCGCTATCATTTCTTATCATTTAATGTGATTGTGTTTGTTATTGATAATAAAATTCTGTTAAATCCTATGAAGCCTGCATACAAGATTTCCTCAATGCAGTGGTGGTGGTAAAACATTAGGATGATTTGTTGATGTCTTGCAGGATTCCCGAGGGGCTCATTGGACCTGGAGGTGAATCACAATCTGGGGCCAATTTGACGAACACCAGAGGTGGAGGTGGAACACGCCAAAAAGCACTGAAATGACAGAGAGGAGCCCAGACAAGATCAGTTTTAATGTCAGATAGCAACAAGATGATCAATCAATCACAGATCATGGGGAACACCCAACTGACTGCGCTGACAACATGGGAAATATACATACATTTGGAGAAAACGTTTGTGATGTAGGACTGTCAATTGATTAAAATATTTAATTGCGATTAATCGCATGATTGTCCATTCTTATTCGCAAATTAATCAAACTGTTCAAAATGTACCTCAAAGGGAGATTAGTAAAGTATTTAATACTCCTGTCAACATGGGAGTGCACAAATGTACTTGCTTTCTGCAAATGTATGTATATATTTATTATTGGAAATCAATTAACAACACAAAACGATGACAGATTTTGTCCAGAAACCCTCACAGGTACTGCATTTCGCATAAAAAAATATGCTCAAATCATAACATGGCAAACTGCAGCCCAACAGGCAACAACAGCTGTCAGTGTGTCATGACTATGACTTGCCCCAAACTGCATGTGATTATCATAAAGTGGGCATGTCTGTAAAGGGGAGACTCGTGGGTACCCAGAGAACCCATTTGCATTCACATATCTTGAGGTCAGAGGTCAAGGGACTCCTTTGAAAATGGACATGACAGTTTTTCCTCGCCAAAATTTAGCGCAAGTTTGAAGCGTTATTTAGCCTCCTTTGCGACAAGCTAGTATGACATGGATGGTACCAATGGATTTATTAGCCCGCTACAATCATAAAATCACAAGTTGTGTTAATGCCTGAAAGAAATTAGTGGCGTTAAAACTAATTTGTATTAATGCGTCAACTTTGACAGCCCTAATGAGAAGTAATATTCCTGAGTGACTTTAGCAAAGCTCCATTTCCTTTCATTCACAGTAAGAGTTGCAAAACTAACCCTCTCTCACTTAGGCCAAAGAAACAAACACACATGAACACAGGCAAACACACACACTTGTACACAAAGCAAGTTTCTTATCCAAGGAATAGCAATCACCACCATCAATTACAGATGAATATCCAGATCAAAACATTCAGTTATTAAAAGCTACTGAGTGATGACAATGATTGTGTGTAAGGATACATTTTTCCTCAACTGTAGGAGTTGAGGATATCAGGCTATGGGGTCTCGCTGTGGAGGAACGAGAATGAATGGTGGCAGGTTGACCCCTGCTGTCAGATTGCAGGTGAGCATTTACAGCTTCAGACACAAAACTAGAGCTCCCTCTAGTGGATAAGATGAGTAGAAACAATAGAAACGAGGGTGAGCGTTCCTAGCATTCATGTTAAATGATGTTTTGACTTATCATTAGACCTTGCAGTGGGCACCAAGCGGTGCCATCATGAACCTACTGGGCCCTCTGACAGGCTACACCGTTCTTTAGCCCTAACCTAACAGTACCTTGAAGCTGCATTTAAATCCTGCTCAACCAAGCAAAAAGCAGATATTAGGCCAAACTACCGTGTCTGGCCTGACTGGCTTGATTAGCAGGGGTGAAAGTAGATTGAAGTTCTTGCCGGTTCTACTACGCTACCCCAACCTTCATCCGTTGATATTGTTCTCCTCCCACCCTCAGCTTCATGCATCCCTGAACACACCATTCAATGCCTGTATGGTGTAGAAAGAAATTATAAACACTTGACATCATGTATAGCAAAATATTTATTTAAATGGTGAAAGTGCTGCAGAATAATTTGTAAATGTTGACAAAAGTTATCAAGTTTTGAGTTGTTGTTCCGTCTTAAGGGTGCATTCACGTGAATTTTACCAGTCTTGAACTCGTATTTCAGACACCACATGAATGCAGCTTGAATGCCCCATCTCCCAACGTTAATGAAAGAGAAACAGCATTGCCACATGTGTAAAAAAATCGAGTTAGGGATATTTGATATACCACACAGCTGTACCGGAAGGGATACATAGCCTATAGTAATGCACAGATGTTGTTTCTGGGATTGCCACACATAGTGCCTGGTGTTTACTCGCAGAACGCTTGTCTGCATGAGGAATCAGACCCCGCAGATCCAAGCGAGTACGCTGGCGTAGTGTCGCTTCCCGTCTGAAAAGATCTTAATGCATGTACAAACAAACAGACAAACCGAACCAAAAACATAACCTCCTCTTTCCGCTACTGCGTACCGGCACTGAATCTTTTAGTGGTACGGAGTACCGGCCTTCTTTCACCCCTGTTGATCAGGCACATTCATCTTAATGCAATGGCCATGGCCTGCTCAGTAGTCCATCCGTCATCCCTGCTTATCTTGCTCCATTAGTCTTACAAATAGTTAGTTATATCAGAAACTTTCCCATACCATTCTCTGACCTAATGTACCTTTAAGACAGTGGTGTAGTGGTCGTTGATGAGGTGGGTATACTGCAAGGTAGATGGGTAGTAGGTCACAGAGGAGGAAGTGGGTGTACTCTCCTTAATTCCAATGGCTTTTTGGCTGATAGGTGAGAAAAGAGAAAAAGAGGTGGTTATACCCCGTATACCTGCATATACCTGCCACTTCACCACTGATTTAGACATTTAACATCTGATATTTGCCCTTAAATTACATGCAAGTCTTTTGGCATGTTGAAATCCTCCCTTGCATGTCTCTGCTGTGATGTCCTCATCTAATGTTCACCCACACAGTCTACCTTCACATTTTACCTCTCTATGAGCAACCTATTGTCCCTTTCTGATGCCCCCTCTAGTGTAAATGTCAGGGGAATGGAGGAGCATGTGTTGGCTATGTAAGCTGAATTTGATAATATGCCATCATTTGCATTAAAATTTGAGGATGGACGTGTTACTGATTGAATACCTTTGCGCAACCTACATCCTGCTATAGAGGAGAATCGATCACTGAATCCCAACCTGGAGATCCTGACCCCCACCAGGGGTCACCAAAGCTTCACGGGGGGTCACAAGGCCTTCTTCATTTTAAGAGATGTAAGACAACTCTTTAAAAAAAATATACAGCTGGCCTATTTCTCAGCATTTCAATCATTTCTGTGAAGAAAACTAAATTAAATTTGTATTTTTAAAGTTTGGATTATTATTTAAAATATAAACAGGATAAGGGCACAGTGACCTGAACACAAGCTATATTCACAGAGCCTTCCCTCTCTGCTAAACAGCTTCGTCCTACATTTAGAAAAGTACGCAGTTAAAACAACCAAAGAGATAATTGAATAATGGACAAACGTCAGGCAGAACAAAACACTGAATCTGTCAAAAAACAAGCCTATTAAGTATGAATGATTGTTAAAAATTCAAAACAATTCCTAATACAGACAAAGAATTGTATTAAAAGTTTCTAAAAAATAACAGGAAAACTCATCACTGATGCAATATTCACAGGAAATAACCTGCCAGTTTTACACAAACGTCTTTACTATTTGGGTTAATTGTACAGTTGCATTGAATATAAAATGAAATATCTATAAAGTACAATCACCAGCCACTTTATTAGGTACAAGGTGTACCTAATAAAGTGGCTGGTGCTAGTACCGGGTGGTCTTCTGCTGCTGTAGCCCATCTGCTTCAAGGTTGGACGTGTTGTGCGTTCAGAGATGGTATTCTGCATACCTTGGTTGTAACGAGTGGTTATTTGAGTTACTGTTGCCTTTCTATCATCTCCAACCACTCTGCCCATTCTCCTCTGACCTCTGACATCAATAAGGCATTTCCGTCCACACAACTGCCGCTCACTGGATATGTTCTCTTGTTGGGACCATTCTCTGTAAACCCTAGAGATGGTTGTGCGTGAAAATCCCAGTAGATCAGCAGTTTAATACTCAGACCAGCCCGTCTGGCACCAACAACCATGCCACGTCCAAAGTCACTTAAATCCCCTTTCTTCCCCATTCTGATGCTCGGTTTGAACTTCAGCAAGTCGTCTTCACCACCTCTAGATGCCTAAATGCATTGAGTTGCTGTCATGTGATTGGCTGATTAGCTATTTGTGTTAACAAGCAATTGAACAGGTGTGCCTAATAAAGTGGCCGGTGAGTGTAGTCACAGTCAGGAGTCTGAATTTAACTTTTTTCACTGCGTGCCTGTGGCAGGCAGGTATTTTTTTTTTATCTGCCACTTTTGAAATCTTTGCGCTAAACATAGGAATACCATTTCAGATCTGATGTCATTCAATGTTCAATATATGTATAAAAAATATAAAACATATTGTATGCATGGTAACTTCCAGTGTTCAAATTACACCGGAGCTTCTGGGGGAGCCCTATTTTTTGGTGGTACTGTACTTTGTTATTGTCATCTATAGTGGTAACTTGCATTAAAACACACAATTCAAATAGTTAGGAAATAAATTATTGTATTATGTATTTAAATATTTGCTTCGATTACCAGCTACCAGCTACATTCATGTGTTAAAACTGTAAAAGTGTTCATGTGTGAACACTATTTCACATTACAACATGTATAAATATCACAAGCCTGTGTTAAACACAGTCTGGAAATCACATTCAACAAACTTTTGAAGTTATTGTGGAACCGTGGTGGAGCTAATTTCCAGGTGGCCTACATAAAATTATTGGCAGACTGCTGGTGCTCAACCAACAGCTGAATAAAACAAGTCTACTACACTCCAGGCAAATGCATCCTGGGAAATGTAGAAAGGTATCAAATGAAATGCAAGTAGGTTAATTAGAGGAAAGGGGATAAAAAAAAAAGAGATTAGAACACTTAATCACGATTTAACTGCTGGAGATCCTTGACCAGCGCTATAAGCGTATAAGCATCTGGGGTGGGGTGGGGGGTGACGGGGCCCTTTAATCACTCTCCAAAGATCCTGCACACTTTACAATGAGCTCTGTGTTGCTAAGTTTACCACTGAATTGCAGTTTTCAGAAAGTGTCACTGTAATGAGCATATATGTATACTAGGGGTGGGGGAAAATATGTATCCAGCATAGTATTGCAACATTTTGCGTGGTTATATTGTATCGATACACGGACATCAAGTATTGATCTTTTATTATATAAACTATTAACTAGGGATGCACCGATACCGAATTGAATATCGGGCCAATACTGACTCAAATAGCTGGATGATATTGGTGGCAATGGGGCCGATCTATTAAATTTAATTCTATGTTTATATACTATATATATTATATACTGGCATTTAAATTCCTGTTTACATTTTGACCAATTTGTTGCTGCATTTAAAAGTTTTTTTAATAGGTGAATTGTTATTCCTGTTAATTTTTAAGATTTTTTTACCAAGTTGCTGTTGTACAATTTATTATTTATTAATTAATTATATATTTATTAGTTACATTTTGTTTTACAAAGTTAGGAAAGCAATGTTTCAGTCAAGCCTGTCATTTTCTTACACATAACAGAATGGTCCCAGTCACTTCCACACAGTGAGGCATACAGCTTATTAATTAAACACTGGTATCGGATCGGTACTCTGTATTGGCAGTTATCGCTATCAGGACTGAAAAAGTTGGATCGGTGCATCCCTATTATTAAACCTCTTAACAATCTGATGCTCGCCGGCGGGCCCGGCCGCTATTCTGTCTTTCAGAGGTTGTAGCGTGCTCAGTCTTAAAGCTAGATACTGGTGTCATATGAAACTAGAAAAACTTAAGGAATCGACATGTTGCCTTGTCGGGAAGTATGCTAAATAATGCTCCAAAGTTACGTTACATTTTGGAGAGGAAAAACTAGCATGGCTATTGTCAAAAGGGTCCCTTGACCTCTGACCTCAAGATATGTGAATGAAAACTCTGAGATGAACAGAGTGAAAACTGTATCTTATGAGGTAAAACAGATGTTGACAAACTGCAAACTATATCTTATCACAATACTCATATCTCACAGCATATCGCAAAATGTTTAAAATCACAATAAGATTGTATCATGACTTAGGTATTGCGATAATATTGTATCGTGGGACCTCTAGTGATTCCCACCTCTAATATACAGTATACAGTTACATGTATATAGGCACAGCCTAAAGCATGTGTACTGTTGATGGATATGGACCGACTGGTTTTCGGGTGTTAGTTACAACCACCACTAACATTTTTCTGTTACTCGCAGTACACTCACAGACACACTCATTTAATAACACTTACTTCCTTTCTCTCTCTCTGCTGGTGTGTGATTTATTGTTTTCCAAAATATAGTGCAGCAGAAATTCCATCTGTTTCACAACAGACGCCTCTACGGTTTGCGTCATACACTTAACAGCTGTTCATCAATACTGTAGGAGAAGTTTGGAGCGCTCTAATCGAATCTATTCTGTCACATTTCTTTTGTTACTCTGCGCTTTATTGTAATGTTATTGGACACCGATTCAGTTCCCCGTTGACATTTTCTTTCCACGATGGAAAAATGTTTCATGATGCTAAAACAAAAACTGTTTTTTTTTTTTTTTTTTTTAAACCACAAACCTGTGTCCTAATGGGAAAACCAGGTTTCCTATCTGATTTACATAGTGATTCAGAGCAGAGTGCTGGCCAGGAGATTTGTTCTCATGGCCATTTTCCACAGTCCTTCTCTGCTGCTGTGTGTGTGTCAGTGTGTGCGTGTGTGTGTGTGTATTTGCTGAGGCAGCAGGTCTGTGTACTAGTGGCCAGCTCACAGCCCTAGCTGGTGATGCATGGAGGAATCAGAGCTCCAATAATGAGCGGAATCAGCCTTTAACATGGTAATGTGTCATTTAGGGCCTATCCATTTAGCTAACGACTTGCTTCCTTTTGAAACCTATTAGCAGTAATGGTAAATAGCAGCGCCCCTTTCAACTCACATCTGATCTATTCCCTTTCTCTTCTCCTCTGTTTGTCTTCCTCTCTTCTCTTCTCCTTGTTTTCTCCTCTGTACTTCTCTACCTTCTCTTTTTCATCCCTCTCTCTTTTCTTAATCCCATCATATCCCCACACTATCTGTTTTATCTCTCCCGGTTTCCTTTTTAGCGCTGTAACTAACGATCATTATCATTATCAATTATTTATTTTCTCGATTTATACATTGTCTATAAAATGTCATAAAATGGTCAAATATACAGTAAATGTTTTGTTTTGTCTGACCAACAGTCCAAACTAGAGCTGCACCTAACGATTATTTTCATTTTTGATTAATCTGTCGATTATTTTCTTGATTAATCGATTAGTTGTTTGGTCTATAAAATGTCAGAAAATGGTGAAAGTGTTTCCCCAGAGCCCAAGATGACGTCCTCAAATGTCTTGTTTTGTCCACAACTCAAACATATTCAGTTTACTGTCACAGAGGAGTAAAGAAACCAGCAAATATTCACATTTAAGAAGCTGGAATCAGAGAATTTTGACTTTTTTTACCTAAAAAAATTACTCAAACCGATTAATCGATTATCAAAATAGTTGGCGATTAATTTAATAGTTGACAAGTAATCGATTAATTGTTGCAGCTCTAGTCCAAACCCCAAATATATTTAGATTACTATCATTTATGACAAAGCAAAGCAGCAAATGTTCTCATTTGAGAGGCTGGAACAACCACATTTTTGTCACTTTGCTTATAAAAAAAAGACTTAAAACAATTGTTTAATTATCAGAATAATTACTTTTCTTTTGATCAATTCATCGACTAATCCTTGCAGGTTTATTTCCTTTCTCAGATCCATTCACATCCTCTCCTTGTCTTCTATTTTTTGCCCTCAAGTTGACCGCCTCTGGTGTTTTTTCCTCTTCTCCTCTCTTTCGCATGTCTTCCTCTCTCCTTTTTTTATCCTCATCTCTCTTTTTTGTTTATTCACGTGCTCTCCTTCTCTATTTTTTGACTTTCCTCTCTCATTTCTCCACCTCCATCCTTTACTTCCTTTCCTCTCCTCCCCTCTCCTGCCCATAGGGGCTCATTCATAACATGTACCCATTACCCACCAAGCTATTAGGTTTGCTAACAGTGAGATCCATTGGGTGAAAATCAATGTCTATCCAGGGAGCAGTTTGTCTGTAACGCCACTGTAATGAATGCTATATACTCCGGCACACACAGCTCTCTCCATCTCTTTCACACACTCACACATGCAGGTGCATTGGTGTAACGGATGGTTTTGTGAACCATACATCTGAACTTCAGCGAGAACAAACACACTGTAGTCGATGCGGGGCTGCGTTCACTCATCCACACTTTTCCTTTCTGTGCAACTAGTTCTCCTTATCGCTCTCACATAGTTCTAACTCCTGTTTTTCAACGTCCTTCTCTCTTAAGATGGGCATACACTGTACAATTTTGACCTGAATTTTGAGCCGTATATGGGCTACTCATTTTAGAGTTGGACCGAATTTCAGCTTCGTCAGGCGTCGTTTGCCGTGCATTGTACAGTCGGGACCGGGGATCGATTAACTCCTCCTGACCGGTAGGCTTGCCATGGTAGTCGTGTAACCTGTGTTACACACCGATTACATTATTTACACACCGCCACTACCGTTGTTTTGCTTTTTTTACAAAAATAAAACCCATTTAGTTAATTTTCGCATATCAGCACCGTAGTCGGACGACGAACGACAAACTGAAAGTGAAAGTGTCTGCTCTGTAAGAAGTCTCAGCTCAGAGTAGCAGGAGTCAGATTTCACATACTGGACGAAACGATGGCGGAGGATTTGGTGTCGAAGCGAAAAGTAAAAGCGCCTATTTGGCATTATTTCAGATTATAACCGAATGCCATAAGGGAACAATAACGTTAATGAGGTAATCGCCGTGAGGAGGACAGAGCGAACACAGCCGGGTTGCGCGACGGAGCAGTGCCGGGTTGAAACCTGTGGCTCCGCAGTGAAAGCTCAACCGGAGAGGCCAGACACACCGCCACCCGGCATTAAAGATCAAAGTAAGCGCGCTACACATATTGGCCGTCATCTTATCTTGTAAAATGTCTGGTGTAATCGGTAACACTGGAGTTGTCATAAGTTAATTAACCGGTGGGAAAAATTTCCTCACCATCATATTCCTACCGACCGGCCATGGGACAGTCGGATAAATTTCTGTTTCTCTTTTTTCTATTTTACACGTACAGTGTGAGCACTCAGGTCGTGGCTGACGATCGGAGCGTACAGTGTGAGCACATAAATCGGGAGCTTTGGCGTTACATCTCAAATGATCTACTCGGACAGTAGGAGCAGGAATTACACAACAACATTTCTCAAATCGTACAGTGTATGCCCAGCTCTACTAATCTTTCATGTGAATGTAATCACTGAAACAGGCAAGAGTAACTCAATTTGTGCTGAAAAAATGTAGATGTCCAATATCATTAAGCATAAAAGATTCACTTTCATAAAGCACTGTAGACACACACACACACACACACACACACACACACTGTCTATTAAGCGCTCACACACACCGTAATGGGTTCTATATTGTCAAACACACATTTCAGCTACGCTCAATCTAACCTGAACATGTCCTGTGCCAGAGCAGTTAGCGGTAGCCTGGGGGCAGCTAATAGTAGATGTGTAGTCATCAGCGCTGGTCAAAAACGATGAGTCAGCAACCTGTAGTTCAGCCCTGTCAAAATCCATAGCCATCATTTAATGCTGTGTGTGAGAACCTCCTAACTCCAGGTGAGCTCGTTTCTATTTCATTCCCTCTTTACCCATGTTTGTGTGGTGCATGGTTACGATGTCCAGTGTGTGAAAATGTTACATATCTAAAATAATATGCAAAAAGAAATGAACTGAAATACCGTCCATTGAACTTAAACAAAAGATATAGAGACAATTATATGTTTTGGAGGTATAGTATGTACAGTATGAGCTGGTTGCTAGGTAGCTGCTGCTCTTTCTATAGCTGCCTACTGAGCGTCTATATTAGGATATGTGAAAGTAATGTTGAATAGACCTTTTTGTACTGCAGGCGTTTCAATTTTTAATTACTTATTATTATTTTAATCCATATTATTAATTGCTGCATTGCAATAATTGCTGAAGGGCAGCCATCATTCATGTTATTCGTTCCACCTCTTTTCCTGTGAGGACATGATTTAATGTCAATTTAAATCAAACCAGATAACATTAAACTTTATGTATGGTCCTCTGCCATTACTAGACTAGCAGCTGAGCCTGACCTCTGATATCCCTGTGAGAGGGCTAGTAGGAGCTGGTAATCTGCTTTTGGGAATCAATATGGTTTCATGTTGTTATAAGAAATGTCTATGACCAGGAGAGATGGTTCCAGTGTCCCATTCATGGAAGCATCTGTAAGGAATTTGAAGTTTGGATTGAATAGACCAGAACTCGCGTTAACGCAAAATCGTTTTAACACCACTAATTTCTTTAACGCATTAACGCAATCAATCTTTCAGAGGTTGTAACGGGCTCAGTTTTAAAGCTAGAGTGAAGATACTGTCATCATACGAAACTAGAAAACATAAAGAATGGTACCAACCATGTCATACTAGCTGAGGAGGCTAAATAACGCTACATTTTGGCGAGGAAAAACTGTCATGGTCATTTTTAAAGGGGTCCCTTGACCTCTGACCTCAAGATATGTGAATATAAATGGGTTCTATGGGTACCCACGAGTCTCCCCTTTACAGACATGCCCACTTTATGATAATCACATGCAGTTTTGGGGCAAGTCATAGTGAAGTTAGCACACTGACACACTGACAGCTGTTGTTGCCTGTTGGGCTGCAGTTTGCCATGTTATAATTTGAGCATATTTGTTATGCTAAATGTAGTACCTGTGAGAGTTTCTGGACAATATTTGTCATTATTTTGTGTTGTTAATTGAGTTCCAATAATAAATATATACATACATTTTCATAAAGCAGCATATTTGTCCACTCCAAACACATTATAAAAGATAAACTACGTCTATGCCTTTGATTAATTAAAAGAAAAATACAATTATTATCATGGCAGAAACATAATAGGAGATGTTTTGATGTTTGAATGGCCAATCCTGCCCTCAGAAATCAAGTTTTTACAAATAGAGTAACATATTTTTCAATGTGTGTTCAATGATAGCCATAAAAGTTAATTAAACACTTATTTCACGAATGTAAACTACTCTGGGACCCATCAGGTCACACTTCATTCTCTCAGCAGATTCATGTACAAATCGTGTAAGCGAACCAGGTCTAAACATCTGCTTTGTGTTTTTGTTGGCCTGTAATGATATTATCCAAGTCGACTCTCAAATTGTTGGCTGTGTCTGCTGTCAACAGACTGTAAAACTGTTACCAATCTTAAGATCTCAGCAGCACTGCCAACTGCGTCTCTGGTAACTAACAGAGAGACTAATGGCAGTAAGTCTAGCTTCCATCAGTCTCTGTGATGGTTAGCTCTCTCAAGTACTGTGAAGGAGTCGTTCCCCAGAGAAGCCAACATTAATTCTGTGTGTGCGTGTACGGTGAATATTACTCATGATAACTGGCTGTTGCTTTTGTACATACTTTGTTGATTGGCCCCCATGGACCCGCCCACTTAACTCTCAGCCAATAGTACACTGTTTCCTGTCTCCCATTCATAAATCAAGTGAACGGCGAAAAGAGGGTAAGCGAGGAGAAAGGCCATGAGACGAGGGACGACGAGGAAAATGAGAAGAGAGAATAGGAAAAGTCGGAGAATAAGAAAGGCGGCCAGACGGAGATGAGAGATATTAACGTTGTAGCCCGTGTGTTCGGTTTCAATCTCCTTGGTAACCGTTTCTTCCTGGAAGCTCATGCACGTCCATCTGGATTTCCAATTACCCACAATCCCCTGTGACCCTACCGGCCGCATCTAGAGAATGATGTTATTTCCTGACCTGACAAATACAGAACACACTCAAGATAGGAGCACCTGCACACTCCCAATACACATCTACATAAACACATGGACGAAATACATAAGTCCAACATAGCAAGGCCTCTAGTCATCACACAGTCATACTCTCCACCCTGCTTCTCTCCTCCATCTTATCTTCTCACAACATTTACATCAGTTCCCAACATAAGAGATATATTATTATGTTTTCTATATATATTAAACTTTCTTTAGCTTCAGTATTGTACTTTGCTGATCAAGGGCTGTTCCCTCTTTAGTAGTCATTAGTTGTTTAGCCGACAAAATCGGTTGTTTTGGTCTTAAGGCCCTGACACACCAGGCCGTCGGTGAGCGTCCGTCGGCCTAGTTTTTGCGATGTGTCCCACACCGTCAGCTCTAGTCTGCTTGTGTTGGAGGTTTTTCGGACGATTCAGCATGTTGAATCGCCAGCGGAGCCCATCGGTGAGAGAAATCACTCTGATTGGCTGTTTAGCTTAAACAAATCGGTGCACGAGAAGAGAAACGGAAGTGAGGAAAGCAAGTCAACTAGTAAAGTCAAGAGGAAAAACACAGACGGCTCTTCCGCCGCTTTGTTTCATGTACGTATCATAACAACGGCTTGTATATCTGCCGTTCTCAGTCTTCCAATTTCCCTTTTTGTACAACAAATACAGACTGCCGCCACCTGCTGGTGTGGAGAGTTATTTCATCTCACGCAGGCGCAGAATGTACGCTGTAGTTGGCCGTCGGCTGTCGTCTTTGCGGTGTGTTTGAGTGCAACTTTTTAGTCAAGATACAGGCGACGTGAGGCGATGCAACTGGTGGCTTTCGTCACCGCAAGTTCTTTGATGTCGGGGTTGGTGTGTCTGGGCCCTTAGTCGACTAAGATAAAAAACGTGTGATTAATTTGCGATTAATCACAATTAACTATGTACAATCATGCGATTAATCACGGTTAAATAGACAGACCTAATATACATACATGTTAAACTACTTATGATAAAGTGAACCTTTCATAATACATAATGTAAAATTGAGCCAATGTCATTTTGTCCTTTTTCATCAGTGAGTCCCATGTTCAGTTAACATGACCACGTTTATTTGAACACTTTGCAGCAGTTTGGAGAGAAAATGTCCAACAGGCACTGAGGCCACTGTGTAGTTCAACAGAATTGAATTGAATTGAATACAGTAACGTCTGTAAATACCTCTATTCTGACCTCTGGTGTTTACAGTACTTGTAGGTGTTGTGCTCACATACAGTGGGAAAGCTGCAGCTTCTGTGAGGTCAAGTTGTTTCAATTGTTTGGCTTTACTTGAACATAGATTCTCTTGAAGCCTGAGCAGTCACTGAACCCTGACTTTATCTCCGGGGAACGCTTTAGACATGAATCAAGAGCAGTCAGCAGTGTGAGGAGGAACAACTGCTGAGCTCAAGATAAATGTCCAAACTGATTTTCCCAAGAAAATCACGCTGTTGTTATTCTATTCTGCTCTATTCTAGTCTATTCTATATTGTTGTGGGGTTGTGATCGTAGCTGTGAGAAGATTAGATCCTCTACCCGTGATAAATCTCTCGGGGGGCCAGAGGTCAAGTTGCTCTCTCCTGTAAATCTACTCACTGGCATGTTTTCATTACCAACGCCAACATATCCCCGAGACTGTGTGTTTGTGTGCGTGTGTTTGTGTGTGTGTGTGTGTGTGTGTGTGGTGGCCTTGGCTGCAGTATTAACCAAGGCTAGCACCGATGAGTTCCTACTTAAATCATACACAACCACACACACACTCACACAACTGTGTCTCTGAGGTGCTTGTGGATGATTTAACAAAGTCCTCATCACTGCCTCATCAGGTATGGACCGTGTGTGTGTG
>CAKAOH010041322.1:99269-142697 GCA_916701665.1 Sebastiscus tertius | reverse complement strand
GACGCTAAGCGGAGAGGGGGGGGCTTTGCTCGCGTATGTGTGTTTGTGTGTGACGAAAGACAGAGGGGAGGGGGGGGGGATCAAAAGTCCAAACACCTTTAAAGGAGTCTGTGCAGGACTCTTGAGCTTGTGTGTGTTTATGTTCAAATGTGTACGCGTGACGTACATTCATGGTACTGTTATAATTTATTGGGTGGCGAGGAAAAGACTGTAAAAACTGAACTAAAACAGAATACTGTTACTTGACACAACACCCTCACAGGTGGAATAAGCTTCTTGTATATTACGACTTTTTGTCTCACTCAAATCTTTTAGCTGATCCAATTTGAAGATTTGCTACTCAGAGTATTTTTACACTTTGAGGTGTGTGTTATTGATACTGCTTCTGAGTCAAAAGCCTTATCTAAATAAAAAATGCATCACTAAGGGGTCTGCGACTATTTGAAACTAGGGATGCACCGATACCGCATGGGATATCGAGCCAATACTGACTCAAATAGCCGGATCAGGTATCGTGACAATGGGGCCGATCTATCAAATTCAATTCTATGTTTCTATACTATATACATTATATACTGGAATTTTAATTCCTGGTTAAGTTTTGACCAATATTTTGCTGTGTTTACACGTGTATCGTAATTCCTGTTAATTTTGAAGATTTTTTTTGCAAATTGCTGATGCCCAATTTATTGTTTTTAATAATAAATAACAATTCATTAAATTTACATCTATGTATTTATTAATTACATTTTATTTTACAAAGTTAGGAAAGCGATGTTTAAGCCAAGACTGACACATAAAATAATGATCCCAGTCACTTCCACACAGTGAGGCATACAGCTTGTTAATTGAACACCAGTATCAGATCGGTACTCGGTATCGGCCGATACCCAAAGCCCAGGTATCGCTATCGGTATCGGGACAGAAAAAGTCAGATTGGTGCATCCCTATTTAAAACCCCCAGTTTTATTTAACTTTCCTGGAGCCAAATGTTGTTTTAAAGTAATAGCAAAAACTCATCGCTTAATGGCTTGAATTTAATTTGTTGCTGTACAACAAGAGCTAACTGGACATCATTGGGAACTGTCGGGGGACTTGGTTTAATTCTTCCTCGACAGACGGCAGAGTAGATGATGCATCAACATTCCTGTAGCTTTGAATAAGTGTCTTTGCTGCTTTTGAGTCTCGTTACAGGAAAAAAAAAAACAAAAAAAAAAACACTGTAGTAACCTCAAACACAAGATCAATGCTCATTTTGAATTACTGCTCAACAACAAAGATCATGTCACTATGTAATTTGCACTGACACACAAAAAATATGTGGTTGTCTGCCCGCAGTAAGTTATTTAGTACAGTTGTACTGTGGTCTGACTTCTCACTGTTCTGTAACACTTTTTTGTCTCATCTGGTCAAGAGACTGTTTATCAGAACATTCTTATGGTCTTTTTTGGATCAAAACTAATTGGGGCGCAGCTACATACAATATGCAACACAGTCTCAAAGCAGTCCTTGAAATAGTCACGAAATTTAATATATTTGATTTGTGTACATAGACACAAATTTCACTTTTTTTTGTGACGCTCAGCACGACTAATGTATTTTTTGTGCGTTTTCCTGTAAATGTCCAGCAACACGTGATGCATGTGTCATTTTTCACTCCAGTCTTTTCAAAATAAAAACACTAGGGTTAGGTATAGGAGTAGATCGACTTGGTTAGGCCTAGGAAACAAAACCACTTAGTTAGGTTTAGGAAAAGATAGACTTGGTTAGGTTGAGGCAACAAAACTACTGAGTTAGGCTTAGGAAAAGATCGACTTGGTTAGGTTGAGGCAACAAAACTACTTAGGTTTAAGAAAAGATCGCAATGTGAGTTGAAAACACACCGGAAGTGGCGTAACTTAAGTACTTAAGTTACTTGACAAAAAATACTTAGTTAGCTTTTGGAAAAGATCGTGGTTTGGGTTAAAATAACTCCAGAAGTGCCGTAACTGAAGTACGGAAGTTACGTGACAAATACATCAACTTTGACTTGTGGTTTCACACGGGACACAAACACTGTTCACCGCTCTCTATACTTCCCAGTTCCCAATTACGTGGATTACATCACAAAAAAAGTGAAATTCGTGTCTATATACATAAATCAATATATTCAATTTTGTGACTATTTCACAAACTGCTGTGCGACTGGACTGTCCAATGATTATCTGCGAAATATAGTACTTCCAGAAGCATGTCTGTTGCTCTGTCTTCCACTCGTGATACATCACAACATTTGTTTTCTGGTTTCATGATGCCATATCATTTAGTACTTTATGTCACTTTATTTACTTCATATCTCTGCTTTCACAAGAGGCACAAGGAAAGGCTGGTCGGATGCATTCGGATGCATTGATTCACACTGGTCTTGAACATATCAAATCTCTTGCCTCCTCTCTTGCCAAGTCAAGTTTATTTTGTCCCTCTTTTATTTCAATACAGATGAATTTTCCATATCAAATGAAATGATTTACATATCAAATTGAAGTGGCTTTTTTTTTGCACTTGTTGTCCATTTTTGTTAAGACTGGAATTATGTGCCATTACATCAAATAACAAAATCCACTCTCCCAGACCACCATATAAATGTATTAAAGCGAGTCTATGTAACTTTAGCTGAACAGCGGCCCCTGTTGCCACAAACGCAATTACAGCATAATAGTGCATGGTAAAACGTAACCTAACATGTAGACACAAAGTGTTAGCTATTATTCGCCATCATAAGCTATATATACCAGACCAAGTAAGGCTGTAGCAGCCAAACGCCTGATTTTATTGAATCTAGAAAGTGAGTGCTTTGTTGCTTATGAATTAAACATCATTTCTAAAAAAAAAAATATGGCTATGTCTTCCTTAAGAAGTTACGAAGACTCGCTTTAATATAAGTACTATTTTGTTTCTTAAAAAGGCATCAAGTAAAATATTGCTCTCCCATTGAAACCTCTTCTCTTGCCAAATCAAGTTTTAGTTCCTCTTCAACAAATTTCATAAAACGAAAATGAAATTTAACTGGATTTTTTTTGTACTAGCTGCCCATTTGTTAAGACTGGAATTGTGTGTGACGACAAATCACAGGGAATCTTTATATATCCCTTTCATTGACTTTGGTCTATTACTTGTTACAGCATATTCATCAAAGGTAAATAGAAAATTGAGGAGCATTTAAAAAACACTATTTTCTGTCCCTGGTCTTGAACATCAGATCTCTTGCCATGAAATGAGATGCCTTTGTCTTGTACTGTAAGGGAACAGTGATTGTTTTGCTTTTTGTCATATTGCATTTGCCTGTATAGATCGCTTTAGTGTGTGTCATTCTGCATCTCAGTTGAATTAAACCAAAATGTGTCATGAGAGGGAGTTCAAACATGGTTTCCTGTGCCATACAGTTGACAACATTCGGTATTGGAAGAAAGGAATGTTAAAGTTTGAACGGGATCTGTTTGATTTGCTGAAACCTACAATGATTGACGAACCCTTTGAGTGTCGGGTACGCAGCAGCTGAATGAGACGCTCTATGGAAGAAGTGTATTATCGATGTCAGGCATTCCTTCCATACGATCAGAAGAAATTTTTTTTTTTGAATGGGTGTCATTCGTGAGCCCATGAATGTATGTAAATACTGTATATGCATCTGAAATGAGAACTGAAATATTCTTCTAGTGATTTCTGTGATTGTGAAAGATTGTTTTTTTTAAAAATATGTAAAGAAAGAGTACATAACATGATAATTCAAATATATTGTGAAAATGGGGTAACTTTGCTTTTCTTGTCAGGTATTTACAAAACACATTATTGTTAAAAGGCTCATGATATGTTTTCATAACACATCCATGGATCAGAATTTATAATACATTTCCCCCCGCCATGCATTTCTCTTAACATTTTCTTGACTTGCACACCCACTTTGTCAGGTGCAAATTGCAATACGGTATAATGTATTATGAAACATGATGAGTATGTTGTGTGCTCTGTAAACACGTTACAAAGAAAGAGTTGCTCAAATGTTATATTTTTGTTTTTGTTCTTACGTAAAACACATTTACAATAAAAATCTAAAAATAAAAGTTAGGAATTCTGTCATTCTCAGCTTTTATCACACACGCATCCCATAATCTTTTTTTTTTTTTTTTTTTACAATGCTGTCTTGATTTTTCCTTCACTTTGGTAGAATTACAGTTACAGTATACTAGTTGGCCCAAGATTGTGTTTGATTCAGGCCAGGTTTGGGGAACCCTCTGAGACCCACAATAGACCCGTTTTTGTCTTTTTAGAGGTATACAGGGGGTCTTTAGGGGGTGATAGCTGGTCAGCAGTAGATGTCACATAGAAATGGTGTACATCATATGAAAACTGGGTACCTGAAAATGATGAGATGCAGGTCAGCACTGTGTGCCAAGTTGTTCTGGTCATAAATCAGAAATCAACTTGGATTAATTAATCAATTAATTAATTAAAATAAGTTGTAAAAGTGTACAAGGGCTTTGAAAATGATGATAGGAATATATGATTGATGGCCCTTCCCATACTCACTTATGTCTCAGAAGTTGTTGCAGCAATTTTTGGGTTGATACCATTTGTTACACAGATTTGGTGCTAAATGTAACAATTTCTTACTACTCAAAAAAATGATTAAAATTATCAATAATCCCTCCAAAATATCACATTAAAATACCAAGACCTTGAGGAACACCATAGAAAAAGCCATGCTGTGATTTGGTATCAAAAACTTCTGACATTTAGAGATTTCTGCAAGAATTGTATTTTTTGGCGATTGGATGGCGAGCACTTCTGTTAGGGAAACTGCTCAAAACCCCCTTATTGTCAATCTACCTGAAAGCCATCCATCCTCTGAATGCCCTATAGGTCTCTGGTTTGACGTCTCTTTTACAATGGGGTCTATGGGGAAATGTTTTTTGGGCCGCAGGGAGATTTTTCACTGCAATACCGCGAGCACGAGGGAGAGGCAGGGGAAAATGATTATTTTTTTCACAGATTATCTATCTCATCTAATACTGTCAGGATATAGTGACACTGTTATGAATATAACTTTTTTTATCATATTTGATCAAAGGGACCGACTGCAGCTTTAAAGGTCAAAATAAAATCCCATATACTATATATAAGTAAGGTTAAGTGACTCATTCAAATAGAGTCCTTGTTCTTTTTATCCACATACCACTCTGGGAAAGAGAGAGAAAAAAAAAACTGTTTCCCGTAAGGTTACATAAGAAACATAAAGCTGGGAAACGTGAGAAATGTCAAATAGATTTGTACCACATGGCAGATTTGTATGGAAATTATACCCCCATTCTCTGCTCTCCCTGCATCCAGGCTCTTTCTCTTTCTCCCCACCCACATACTCCCCCCCTTTCTTCACAACATTTTAAAGAATAGCTGTGGATGTTTGCTGAGTCACTGTGTAAAAAGCAGAGAGGTATAGCGGCTAAGAAAGAGGTAGCGGCCAAAAGCAAAAGCAAGCTGTGTCTGTCTGTGGGATGTCTGTTGTGGATATAGATCATGTTGATTTATGAGTCGGTGCAGTCTCAGAGGCATTCTGGGACGCAGCAGAAGGATTTAATTCAACACATCTGGATCTGAACCGCACTCTATTGGTTGCTTGTCTCTGGTTTAGCATTGAGGCTCCTTTTTCTGTTGATGTCTGTGGGTTCAAGATTTTCTGAAAGACGAAAAAAGAATTCAGGTTACTTATATTACTAGACACCAATAATAACCCAGGCATACTTAACACTGATTGCTTGACAATACCATGCTGAGCATGTATGAACATGCAACAGCAGAATCCAATTATAGTCTAATACCATACTGGTAACTTATATAACACAACATACACAACATGTTGACACAATACTTCTATTTAAAACAGCATGTTCAAATGGAAGACAAAGTCTCCTGGTCATCTTGCGATTGGATTTAATTTAACTTGGAAAAAGTAAATATTTGATTCATTTTTTACTTTAATAACAAGTGACAGGCACATTCACATTAGACATTAGGCTGGTCTAATCAGAGTAGCAGGAACTGTCACGGCCACGGCCATACTTCCTCTGTGTCTCTTGTTTTCCCCTGTCTGTCCAGGCCGTTCTCATTCACAGGGCACCAAAAAGCTAGGCTTTGTCAATATTATTCTCTATATGTATGACATGAAAAAAATATTTTTTTACATGTCTATTATGTCTTTTTTGAATCTATATTGTGAAAAAAACTAGTTCAGTTTCTACAAAGTTGCTGAGTGACCGACGTGTGTGTGTGTACTCTTCATGCCGCGTGTCAGTGTGTTTTATGGAGCAGGAGAAACAGCACACATCTGAAGGTTAGACGCAAGTTGCCCTGCAGCGAACTGTAACAGCCCATGTGCTGATTTGACATGTGGAATCCAGTGATAACTGTTATGTAACTGCTTACAACTCTCAGCCAAGTGCAGACCCACAAGTGTGTGTATGTGTGTGTGTGTGTGTGTGTGTGTGTGTGTGTGTGTGTGTATGGGCGTGAATGAATGAATGTGTGTGTATGTTTGAAAGAGAGGAGTAAAATGCTAATGAAAGAACAAAAGGGAACGCATGAAAGAAGTACGTTGCAACATCAGTGAAATCAGACTGTCAGACTCCGTCAGCGAAAGAGAAAAAAACTGTGTGTGTGTGTGTGTGTGTGTGTGTGTGTGTGTTACCTTCACAGCTGTACTTTCTCACATGGCAACATAGAACTTTGTTGCACGTGTTGTCTGTGCTACCAGCTTTTGAAAGCCACAAGCAAGTTGCATTTTTTAATTATTTTACAATTTCTAGCTGATAACGATCAACTGAAAGCCTCCAAATATTATGCACTGTATTTTTTGTTTGTTTGTTACTTAATGGATCCTGCCACTATGCTGTCTAATGTAGGTGGTTGTGAGACAGCCAGGTCAGTTGACAGTCAGTCATTTCAGTTTCCATTTAATTTTTGTCCCATTATTTCCTCCTCTCTCTCTCTCTCTCTCTCTCTCTCTCTCTCTCTCTGTCTTTCTCTCTTGCTCTCTATTATGCTATGGTGTTGCAGTAAGTAAAAAACACTCATAAAATGAATTAGGAGTGTAGAAACTATGGCTGTTAATCGATTAAAACATTCAATTGTGATTAATCGCATGATTGTTCATAGTTAATCGTGATTAATCGCAAATTAATCACACATTTTTTTATCTGTTGAAAATGGACCTTAAGGAAAGCAAATGTGTATATATATATATAAAACAACACAAAACAATGACAAATATTGTCCAGAAACCCTCACAGGTACTGCATTTAGCATAAAAAATATGCTCAAATCATAACATGGCAAACTGCAGCCCAACAGGCAACAACAGCTGTCAGTGTGTCAGTGTGCTGACTTGACTATGACTTGCCCCCAAACTGCATGTGATTATCATAAAGTGGGCATGTCTGTAAAGGGTAGACTTGTGGGTACCCATACAATCCACTTTCCTCCACATATCTTTAGGACCCCCCCCCCTTTGAAAATTACCATGGCAGTTTTTCCTCGCCAAAATTGAATGCAAGTTTGAAGCGTTATTTAAACTTCTTTGCGAAAAGTTGCATGACATGGTTGGTGCCAATGGACAACCCAAAAATCGCAAGAAATTAGTGGCGTTAAAACAAATTTGCATTAATGCATTATTATCACGTTAACTTTGATATTCCTAATAAATGTATGTATATGTATATATATATATATATAGGTTATGGTGTCACAGTCAGTCAAAAACACTCATACAATTAACTACAGGAAGGAGTGTAGAAACACAGTAGTGTCGACACTCAAAGAAACTGTAATATTTGTTTTTATCACTTTATTATACATTGACCTTTTCCACCTAAATCATGTCTGATTAATGCATTTCATTATAAAAAAAAAAAACAAAGCAGAAGATGTTTTACATGTGGAGGCTGCGATCTCAGGCACACAATGTTCTTTTCCTAACCATACGGTGGACTGAGATGGGTCTCCTAGGTCCATGCAGCCAAATGCCAGCACATTTCGTGGGATTGGTACTTCATTTTACACACAGGAGTGCATGCAAGAGAAACCCTCTCACACAGACACATACATGAAAAGACACACTCGACAGAAACCAAAACACACCAAGTTGCACACGTTGTACAGCAGGCGTACAAAATGGGCCGGTCAGTAAGTGTGTACATCCGTGCTGTACACAGACACACGCGCTCACGTGGAGGAGTGAGGAACTCTCCTGTATGTCAACAATGGGAAGCTAACCGGCCAACTGAGAGCCAAACGTACGAAAGCAGGAGGGGATGGAGTCCACTCTGAAGCAATTTGGCTATTTGTGTGTTTCAAAGAGCCCACGTCTTACATAATCCCCACAGGACACTATACGCAATGGGCGGACACAAAGAACCTTCCTGAGGATGGAACCACTGAAGCTAACAGGAATCTTGCTGTGTCATTTTCACGACTGACTTGAACTCTGCAGTTCCCTTTTCATGAGGAATACTCTGTCTGTGCTTGGCATGTGTATCGTCTTACTTGTTACAGTCTCTTACAGGTTTATTAGTTGCTGCTACTAGCAATTAAAGCTG
This sequence comes from Sebastiscus tertius, assembly GCA_916701665.1. Classification (NCBI taxonomy): domain Eukaryota; kingdom Metazoa; phylum Chordata; class Actinopteri; order Perciformes; family Sebastidae; genus Sebastiscus; species Sebastiscus tertius. The sequence continues at coordinate 134,070 of CAKAOH010041322.1, read as the reverse complement.
TAGTAGGCAGATTGGAGCAAATATGATTAAAAAAAAAGTTATTTTTATAAAATGATTACTATATGCTGACAGTAGTGCATGAGACAAGTAATCTGAAAAAAATCATGTCCCTCTGTGTCCTCCGGTGCTCCTAACGGCACCTGTAAGATTTCACAGACCGGAGGAAAACAACCAATCAGAGCTGATCTGGAGCCTTCTCGTCTCTGAGCAGCTGAGCAGTGAACTCCGATTTACAGCAAAACAGTACGCTAAAATATGTTTCTGAAAACATTTTATGCGAGAAATAGGCATTATAGTAACAGAATATGAATTCTAGGGCTGTCAATAGATTAAAATATTTAATCGCGATTAATCACAAATTAATCGCATGTTTTATCTGTTTAAAATGTACCCTAAAGGGTGATTTGTCAAGTATTTAATACTCTTATCAACATGGGAGTGGGCAAATATGCTGCTTTATGCAAATCTATGTATATATTCATGTTTGGAAATCATTTAACAACACAAAACAATGACAAATATTGTCCAGAAACCCTCACAGGTACTGCATTTAGCATAAAAAAATATGCTCAATTCATAATATGGCAAACCTGTCAGTGTGTCAGTGTGCTGACTTGACTATGACTTGCCCCAAACTGCATGTGATTATTATAAAGTGGGTATGTCTGTAAAGGGGAGGCTCGGGGTACCCATAGAATCCATTTTCATTCACATATCTTGAGGTCAAAGGTCAAGGGACCCCTTTGAAAATGGTCATGACAGTTTTTCCTCGACAAAATTTAGAGCAAGTTTGGAGCGTTATTTATCCTCCTTCCCGACAACCTAGTATGACATGGTTGGTACCAATGGATTCCTTATGTTTTTCTAATTTCATATGATGCCTTCTTCACTCTAGCTTTAAAACTGAGACCGCTACAACTTCTAAAATATCGGTTGTGTTAATGCGTTAAAGAAATTAGTGGCGTTAAAGCGAATTTGTGTCAATTACGCTATCATGTTAACTTGACACCCCTAGTTGATTCATATTTGATCACCTTTGACCGCTTGATCGGAGTTGGCGAGTGATTGACAGCTACCTCTGTTGAATGAACAGCCAATAGGAACGCTCTCTCTCTGAAATGACCTGTGATTGGCCAAAGTCTCCCGTCATGGGCTAGATGTTTAAAATCCTGAAAACAGAGCCATGAGGAGGTGCAGAAATCTAGTTTTCTCTCAGAACACTTGAATTACAATATGCTGAGAGGTTATTATGGAATTTTAGCCCAATGATGCCAAAAATATACTGCCTACTGCAGGTTTGATAGAAGTCCCTCTGTTGTACTTCTGCACCAAAGAACACAAGTTTGGGCTCTGATCCCAAGTGAGTCAATTTGGCACCACGTCGGTCACAGCTTATCACAAATTAAGTACTTGTTTATGTACAAAATGATCTGAATCAAAGACATGCCTCTGTATTACGGCATTACGCTTCATGCAGTTAAGACATGGAAAATTGCCCGAGGGGAGAGTGTTTAAGCCATTTTCAGGAGCCACATAACCATCAGCCCTCAGTAAAAGGTTTGGCTCGCTTGTTTCAAAAAGTTTCCACTGAGACTATAGTAGCAATCATACTTCAATAGAAAGTAGTCCCCAATGAAAACTGTTGGCGGCAATGTCTGTGGATTAATCACAGGACACTGTGTTCATCAGATGTGGAACAAGTATCCAGATCCTTTACAAAATACTACTTTAGCCTACAAGTAAAAGTTCCACATTGAAAATGTTACCAGAGTAATGGTACAGCAGTATTGTCAAAGAAATTTTGTTATGACCCAGAGGTGGTATGAACATTTATCTCTGTATTTGTGTACTCTAATGTGCTCTGTGCTGGATTTCTGCTGTGTGTGTGATGAGCTGCAGGTGAGCTTGGCTGATTGGCTGATTGATTGTGTGTGAGTGTGTAGGTGGTTCCATGGAGCTGATTGGTGCAGCTTCAAAGCGAGTGGTTTAAAAGGCCGGCTTCTCTCAGCTCTCGCAGACTCTCCTCTCTCCACTTCCAGCCAGACTGCCAGCACGCATTCACCATTGTGAATGCATTGACATTTTGTTAATTTATATAACAGCCCAGGTTCAGTAAGGTAGGGGTGGGTAGCATTTTGGTTTAAAACTGTTTGCGGTTGTGAGTTTTTGGTTAGTTATTTGTCTTTTGTTTCCCTTATTTTGAGTAGGTCAGTGAAAGGGTATTTAACTTTAGTTTCCTTTTGTTTATTTATTGTTTTGCTGTCAGCCCACGCTGAAGCTACGTCAAGTCAAAGTTCAAAGAGTAAAGATACTGGTATCGTATGAAAACCTAAGGAATCCATCAGTTCCGACCACGTCATACTAGCTTATCGCAAAGGAGGTTAAATAATGCTCCAAATTACATTAAATTTTAGCAAGGAAAAAACGTCAGGACCATTTTTAAAGGGGTCCCTTGACCTGAAAATGGGTACCCACAAGTCTCCCCTTTACAGACATGCCCACTTTATGATAATCACATGCAGTTTTGGGCAAGTCATAGTCAAGTCAGCACACTGACACACTGACAGCTGTTGTTGCCTGTTGGGCTGCAGTTTACCATGTTTTGATTTGAGCATCTTTTTTTATGCTAAATGCAGTACCTGTGAGGGTTTCTGGACAATATTTGTCATTTTTTTGTGTTGTTAATTGATTACCAATAATAAATATATACATACATTTGCATAAAGCATCATATTTGCCAGCTCCCATGTTGATAAGAGTATTAAAGACTTGGCAAATCTCCCTTCAAGGTACATTTGGAACAGGTAAAAAAATGTGTGATTAATTTGCAATTAATCGTGATTAAATATTTGAATCGATTGACAGCCCTAGTTATTACTTATTGTAATATTGTATTATTGTTATTCATGCATTAACATGCAGCGTTTTAATGCTGTAGCATATTGAGAGGGAGCAAACAGTTGGGTTTTTTTTACAACCAGAACGTGTTGGAAATGTCAGTAGCATTAAAAAACATTACTATAAATTATATTAATGCATGCATTTATAGTCAATTTTATGTAAAGCATTACAAACTGCCTCTGTGTTTGTCTTAGTTACCAATGTAAGTAGAGAGGAAGTCTCTTTTCCATTTCCTTTCATCCCTGCTCATTTATTTACCATGCCACAATTCATTGAGGGATGTAGCAGCGAGCTACAGAAAACTATGCTAAAGCATATTTTCTTGACTCACTGATCCAACATAAACTCTACATCAAGTAGCTGAGCATGGTGACAATTTGTCACTGAGATGATTGACACACACCTACGGGAAGAGAGGTGAAGTCAACGAAACCTGCAGTTCAAAGGAGTAGAAAAGGAGTGTGGTATGCAAAGGAGAAGGTTGTCAGTTTAAGCATTCACCTCCCTCAGGCAACAAGCCGTCAACTCACCTTGTAGACACGCTCTCCTCCCTCACTTTATCTGGCCTATGTTTGTTTTATATATATACTGGAAAAACAAAGTTCGGAAACTTGTGTTTAGTGGATTATTTCTCTGTTGTTACAATGCTAATTGGCATTGTATATTACATCGTTGGAAAGCCTGTTTATTTACCTTCGCAATGATGTCCAACTTGTAAGGATCATGCATTTGTGGGATGAGCAGCACAGCTGATTATGTGGGTATCGCCCAAGAAAAATTTGCCAAAACGCTCTGCCAATGGTAAACAGTGTATTCTCATAAGGCTACCAGGAAGCCTGCAATGACTGCCCTTCACCGTCAGGCCCGTTTGAGCTGGTGTCCACAACACAGACAATGGAACCTGAACATGTGGGGGAATGTCATGTTCAGTGATGAGTCCAGGTTCTGTCTGCCAAAGTTGGATGGCAGGGTCAAAGTATGGAGACGACGCGGAGAATGCTATGCTGATTGTTGAACTGATGGAGTAAAAGCTTTTGGTGGTCGGCATCTCCCTCACTGGCAAAACAGGGCTTGTCATCATTGAAGGCCATCTCAATGCAGATGAGATTCTGCAGCCAGTGGTGATCCCATATCGCCACAATCTGGGATCTAACTTCATTCTCCAAGATGACAACGCTCACCCCCACAGAGCCAGGGTTATCACAGACTACCTCCACAATGAGGGAGTAGAGTGAATGGAACGGCCTGCCAAGAGTCCACACCTCAACCCAATTCAACACTTGTGGGATCAGCTTGAGCGTGCTGTACGTGTTAGAGTGACCAACACAACCACGCTGGCTGACCTGCAGTGAATCCTGGTTGAGGAATGGAACGCCATCCCACAGCAACGCATGAGGAGGTGCCAGGCTGTTGTGGCTGCGTATGGATCTTCCTGACGGTGTATTAAATGAATAAAGTGTAAAATTGCCAATATGTCTTGTTTGTTTTTTGTTACTGATAGAGAGTTCAATCATCCAATCCACCAAACAACTCAAAACAAGAGTCAATACCAACAGGAGAATACACTGTTTACCATTGGCAGAGCATTTTGGCAAATTTTTTTGGGCGTTCCCCACATAATCAGCTGTGCTGCTCATCCCACAAATGCATGATCCTTACAAGTTGGACATCACTGCGAAGGTAAATAAACAGGCTTTCCAACGATGTAAAATACAATGACCATTAGCATTGTAACAACAGAGAAATAATCCATCAAATACAAGTTTCCGAACTTTGTTTTTCCAGTTTATATAACCCCTCTAAAACATCATTTAGACCATCATGTCACACAAACCTGAAAACCCATGCTGTCTAATAAAGTTAGAAACTCTTTTAGGCAGAGTGATCCACACATGTAGAGAAACACCCACCATACTTGCCAACCCTCCCGATTTTCCCGAGAAGACTCACGTTTCCTACCGGATTCACAATTCTCTGGTATTTCTCCCGATTTATGGTAATTTTTCAACATTTTTTTCCTCTGGCACTGTACAGTGTGTATAAGCCCTACTGTTTCCACCCGGACATCAATAGAACTACACCAAATATATTTTCCCAGCGGAGGAGAGCTTCTCATGACACCCATGGATGTACAAAGAGAACTGCATACAGCGTTGTAGGCGGGCTCCTGTTCATTCCTATGAAAGTTGCTCAGTGGCGCATGAAGCCTCGACTGCCGAGTGATAAAGTACCCGGATCTTCCGGCGATCTTCTGCATCCATGAAGCAGGCGCAGTAGCATTTCCTTTAACTCCGCCTCCCAGAAAACGACTCTGGAATCAGCTATTAGTGCATTCTACAACTTTTAGGACCTAATGATTTAAATAATGGCTATTCAAGTGTTCATACTCGCGGCATGGCACAAACCACTGGAAATAACGGGTTCAGAGCACTGTGGTGCCGTAGTCGCGTTGTGTCTGAAAGGGTTTTCAGTGAGTGAGAGAAGGAGACGGAAATGGAAAGTACTAAGAGAAAGAAATACTCAAGCAGGGGCAAAAAATGTATGAAAAAATTAAAACTGATAAATATTAGCCTAATTTATACCAGAGATTCACACAAGTTCATTTTCAGTTTTCTTCCCTGAGAATTAAAAGTCAAATTAAAAGTAGGCCTGTTTTAACAAACAGTGCAGTTGTGTAGTGTACTTATTATTTTGTTATTTTCATTCTTTAAACATCACCATGAAACAAAGTCTCTGAAACTCAAATTTTTGGCAAGCATGCCACCCACTGAATGGTGAACTCTTAGATATATCACTGCCTCTATGCAATATACAATTCTCTGTAAAAAAATCTGTCACAGATAAGAAGAAGAAGTATACTTCTTTCTTAATATTTTTTCTTTTCCTATCTGTCCACATTACCATATGTTTTACATTTTAGGCATTTGACCAGTGACTTACAATGAAGGCAGAGTAGAAAGGAGAAATCAATCATTTTTCTTCTTCCTTTCTTTTCTCATTTCTCTCGCTCTCTCTCTGCCAGTTTGTTCTGCCTCATTAAAATCACCTTTAGCTGTCAAAGAGTCATTGGGCAGAGGGCCAGAGAGGCCACGCAGTCATGAGGTTGGGATTGGAGCGTGACCGCCAGACCCAGGCTACAGACATTCAAAGCATTTTTCAAACGGTGTGACATAGTGTGGTGGCATCACAGGGGAGCATACATTGCAGTATTACTTCACTGGGAGTTAGCTCAGTGAATTACCTGCTTGGCAGCTGTGAATGTGAGATCATGTAAAATGTTTTAACTTAAACCTGTAAAAACCAGCCCGGTCGCACAGCAGTTCGTGAAATGGTCACGAAATTGAATGCATTGATTCATGTACATAGACACAAATTTCAAATTCTTTTGTGATGGTCAGCGCGAAATCAATTCGTATTTGAACCGGGAAGAGTATAGCGAGCGACAAAGGCCGCGTAGGAAGGAGCTCAAGGTGGAGGTTTGGGTAAAAAAACACAAGACTTTTGCCCATAAGACCGGTGTTCATGTCCCGTGTGAAACCACAAGTCAGAGTTTATTTATCACGTAACTTCTTAAGTTACCTCACTTATGGAGATATTTCAACCCAAAACACAATCTTTTCCTAAAGCTATCTTATTAGATTCTGTCACATAACTTCTGTACTTAAGTTACATCACATTCGGTGTTATTTTAACCCAAATCGCAATCTTTTCCTAACTAAGTAGTTTTGTTGCCTAAACCTAACCAAGTCAATCTTTCCCTAAGTCTAGCTAAGTAGCCTAGTTTTATGTTGAAAAGACCGGAGTGGTTGCTGGTCATTCGTAGGAAAAAGCACTAAAAATACGTTGTTGAAAATCGTGCTGAGCGTCACGAAAAAAAAAGGAAAATTCATTTCTATGTACACGTATCGATTATTTTGTTACTATTTCATGAACTGCCGTGTGTTGTAATAACAGATTGTTTGGGTACTTGGGGGCAGCCATGCAAACAAGCTGTAAAGACAACAGTGATGTATTGTCACTTAAGTTGATATAGATAATGCAGCATTATAATTATATTGTCATGTTTTCTGGAGAATTATAGTCAGTCAAAAAATGTTCACTCTCTATTAGCTATTGTGGTCTCGCTCCAATATGTTCATTTGCTAATAGCTAACTTTTTCTGTCTGTCAGTGCTGGGCAGGTAGTGGACAGTAGGTTCAGCACGAGCAACAAATCAATAGCTGATAGTTTGGACTCACAGCTTGAGCAACGGATTCAAATTTTGACCCAGTCATGATGAAAGTATCTTCCATAGAAACTTGTGAAAGCATCCTGCAGCACTGTCCAGTATGCTCAAATCTTTACGCAATATTTTTGCCAAAAAACAGCTGAAAAAAGGTCTGTGGTTAACACAAGCTTAAGAGATTTTAACGTTTTGTTCTATGACATATAATACATAAAGAAATACCCCATTTCTGAATTTTGAAAAATCCCATTGGAACTCAGGGCAATGCTAACTTCCTGGTTGGACTACAAAAATACGTCATCCCTGTAGCACTCTATATCGCACCCCAATCTGTGTATCTCCACCCATGGCTTGAGAGCTACCTTTGCAAAGATGCGCCAAATTTTTCTCTCAAGCCAGTCAGAGCAGACTGGGCTTTTTCGGGAGGGGGGCTTAAAAAAGGAAGGCGCTAAAACGGAGCATTTCAGACAGAGGGGTGAATACAGGTATATTCAGACAGACAGTATGAGAAAAGATAATGTGTTTTCTGAACATTAAAGCATGTAAACATGTTTTCATAGAAACCCAAAATCAAGTATGAACCTGAAAAATGAGCATGATATGTCCCCTTTAACTTCTCAATTTCTTGTGTGGTAGGCTGATCAGAGAAAATTTTCCACATTGGGCAAGTAAAGGAGCTGTTAAAACTTTTGGAGGAGTTTTAGTCCATTAGTCACAAGATATCATTATCTGTGTCTCCAGTACACAGTAGTGTCCAGTGTACTGGCGATCACTTAACAGGCTGTGATGTAAAGTGTAAATGTGAGCACTGGCTTCATCATGTGTTTATCTAATGAGTCATATACCCTGAGGGAAGGCCATGATGACCATAATCTATCCTCAACTGCAAAGACACCCATTCTGCTGCCTGACAGCAGTGTGTTTGTGTCGGTGTTTGTGAATTAGTGTGTGTGTGGAAGGGTGTATTTCGGTCTGTGAAAGCTTTCATATGCCCATAAGTGAGCGTATGCACGTGTGTGTACAAGCACAGGCATGTTTGCTAGCAGGTTTGTATAGTATTATCAGTTCTTATGTCGCTGGCAGAGCAGAAATCCTCACATCCAGCGTGCAGCCCTTTTAAAACATTGCGTAAGTGTTTGCCTTAATTAAGCTTCAATTAGCACTTTAACACTGACACCTTTTTAATGTGTTTCTGATCCAGCGTGTGATTTAGTTTCTCTCTCTGTTGCTTTTCCAGTTATTCGTACAGTGCCTCTTTAAAATGAATGATTAAGTCTTGCAAAGCGTTTCACATAAAAGCAGTGGCTTGTTAAGCAGTTTCAAATGTTTTGACGTGTAGAAGAAGAAGAAGAAGTAATTAGTCATATTGGATGATTCTGCAGCTTTTAATCTAAGGCCAATACACTGTGTGACTTCATTTATTAAAGTGAAACTGAAGGTGTGGAGGAGGTGGTGGATGAGCGCATAGCTTGTTCAACCTCGGCACAAGAGACTGGAGTGGGGTTACCTAAGTTCTTTGACCTTAATCATACCAGTTACCAAGCACAGATATTCTTCTTCAAACCCACAGCCAGTGAAGTATATCAGATGACGTAAGAGCTCCAGCCCGGTCACACTAAATGGTGTATGAATGATTGATGAAGTCAATTTCGCGTGCAATAAGAACGCCGTTCTTGCTTTTGGCGTGTCATTTGTATGCCAAGTAATCTGCCCTGCATCCGCGTAAATATGCTACGCTCAGAGGTAGTGATGTAGAATAAAAAGTGTGAGAGAGTGCTTATGGTGGGTGGGTCCAACAAACACAGGACTTTCAACAAGGAGACCGGTGTTCAAGACTGGTGTTTGTGTCCAAGAATGTTTTTGAGACGTGTTTTTTAGTGACGTTTCTGCCATGTTTTCTGTACTTCTGTTAAGAGGTTTCCGTACATACTTAACTTAGTTTACATACTTATTTTAAGCCCAACCATGATGTTCTTCCTAAACCTAACTGCGGCCATTACCGTAGTTTTGTTGAGTGGCGTACAAACGACACGCTAAAAAGCTAAAATGCATTCTCATGACACGTGGAATATCCTTGTAATGTCATGCTATTCATGCGCCTTCCCATGAGATCGGGTTGATAACTTGCACAGTGATTTAATTTGCAATTAATCTGCAGTGGTCATGCTAGCAGATTAGCTCTCTAGCAGCAGTACTAGCTCAGCTGCCACAGATGATGGCATTCCTCTGATATGTGGCAGACCAAAGGGAAAGCCTTATCACTTTTATATCTCATTTGGAGGAGCAAACAAGAATGTGTTTGGATAACTGAGTTTGGCCTGAGGGCCATTGATGTGGAAGCCTAATTAAACCAATGACGCATGAAACGGCATCATGTAAATTGAAGCCTGGACCTGTTGCCAGAGGTAATGCCTTTTTAAATTTAGATTTCCAGGAAAAGAAAGAAGCAGAGAGTAAGAGGAAAATATGTGTGTTTTAGTCACAGCCACTGGAACAAAACTATTCTCCCAGCATGCAGGGTGTTTTCTCTGACCTCAGAATAAATGGATCTACGTTTTTTCAAAGCATCACTGCGAAGGCGTCAGCCCTCAAATCTTTCTGATGTTGGAATTTCTAAAACAAGGACAGTCACGCAGTGATTGCCCCTCTTTTGTGTTTTTGGGACACTTTCAAGCATAGCCATTCGGAATAGCTACAAACACATTGTCTTTAACTTGATCTTATTTGGTTGATACTTTTACAAAAAACTAATCCATTAAAGGCATAGGTGTGATGATGACTGGCCCCATTTGTGACCTCAGCACTCTGTACATTAATCTGTGATGTGGTCACATAGCGTTCCCGTAGGAGAAAAAGTCAAAACTTAATTATATTACCTGTTATCCAGCAGCGGCTTGCATCTTCAAAGGTATTTTTGTGATGAAAAGAGACGTCCCCAAAACAATTAAACATTTGCCTTTAAAACACTGAAACTAGAGCTGTCAATTGATTACAATATCTAATCATGATTAATTGCAAATTAAATCACAATTTTTGTGTCTGTTTAAAATGTACCTTAAAAGAGATTTGTCAAGTATTTAATACTCTTATTAACATGGGAGTGGGCAAATATGCTTGCTTTATGCAAATGTATCTATATATCTGTTATTGAAAATCAATCAACAACACAAAACAATGACAAATATTGTCCAGAAACCCTCACAGGTACTGCATTTAGCATAACAAAATATACTCAAATCATAACATGGCAAACTGCAGCCCAACAGGCAACAACAGCTGTCAGTGTGTCAGTGTGTCGACTTGACTATGACTTGCCCCAAACTGCATGTGATTATCATAAAGTGGGCATGTCTGTAAAGGGGAGACTCGTGGGTACCCATAGAACCCATTTTCATTCACATATCTAGAGGTCAGAGGTCAAGAGACCCCTTTGAAAATGGCCATGACAGTTTTTCCTCACCAAAATTTAGCGTAAGTTTGAAGCGTTATTTAACCCTTTTTCACAACAAGCTAGTATGACATGACCAATGGATTCCTTAGGTTTTTCTCGTTTCATATGATGCCAGTATCTACACTCTAGCTTCAAAACTGAGCCTGCTACAACCTAAAAATTGCAAGTTGCATTAATGCGTTTGAAGAAATTAGTGGCATTAAAGTAAGTGTCTATCCTTGCCAATAATATATTCTCATGAAAGGACTAGAGCAACGACTGACTTGATGAAAGGAGATAATGTCCATGTGAACGGCAGGGGGCCGGAGAGAGAAAGAGACAAAAGAAGTTGTGTTTAGGAAAACTTGGATATTTGAGTTGTTAGGGGTTTGGGGGGGTGCAGGGAGGGTTAATTTTGTCAGCATGTACCTGCAGTGTCTCAAGTAGCCGCACTGAGAGCAAGGACCCCGTAACCTCATGCACACACAACCTCTCTCTCTTATGTAATCACGTGTGTGTGTGTGTGGCTTGGCTTACAAATATATACGTGCATATTCCTGTACATGGGAGCCATAAAAAAAGCAATACATTCACCGCCCTCCCACCCTTGCCACCTTTTACCACACGTTATTTACGGCTACACAGGACCTCTGCGGCTGCATTATACTTATTTACACTCACTCTAACAGCACTTTAAGAAAAGAAGCCATGAATTAGAGGCACACACACAAACACACACATACACACACACTTTTAAAAGGCACAGGAGAGCACTGTAAAAAGGGGAGCAGGGGAAACATAACACACTTGTGCCGAGCGCTCTCATTCCGACTTGCCCTCAGGTCTTGTGAATGTAAGGAATTCACAGCGAGGGGTGGAGGAAAAAAAGCTGTTTGCTGGCGTGGCGTCTGCTGTTGTGCAGATGGAGAGATGTGTAACACACGTTCAATCAACACGCACACGTGCACCCGGCAGGAGGCTTTTTAACCAAACTTATACTGTACACAGGAACATGCACACACAAACACACAAAAATAACGTGTAAATGTGCAGAAGCACACGTACACAAGCAACAGGAGGCCTTTTAAGTAAACCCATAATAGCTATCATCATCTGGTTTCTCCTAGCATGTTGTAACACAGACTAACATCTGTCAAGCCAACTGTCATGTATCACACACTGCAGGTAGTTTTCTCCAAATACTGTCTTATGAAGGATTCAAGACATAAAAAAAATAATTAATTCACTAGAGTGCTACAGCAATGAGGCTTAAAACCCGTATATGAGTTAACATTTTAGCACTTCCGGTTCCTTCGTCTGGAAGTCAATGTTATTTTTTTCAATGGGTTTTTAATTAGATGCCTGAAATAAAGTCTGTAGTTAACACAAGCTGAAGAGATTTTAACGCTTTGTTCTACGACATAAAATACATTAATAAATACCCCTCTCGTGAATCTTGAAGCCTTTATGTGTCTTAAAACAAGTGGGTAAACAGCCGCGTGTGTACTCGCGCTCATGCGACCGTGGTGTAGTTTGCTAACATTAGCTTTTTACTTCTGGCGACTGCATTCATAGTTCAAAATCATAGAAGTGGTGTTCAGTATCATAAATGTGTGTTTTGCCACAGAGGTTATTTTTTGCAATAATCCTAAACCCAATGGAAAAATCCCACTGGCTTTTTGTTGAGGAAACCCAGGGAGCTGCTAACTTCCTGGTTGACCTACAATCATTCCTGTAGCACTCTATTATTATCTTGTAAAAAGAACAAAGATTTGTTGGACAATTTGCCCTTTGGTAAGTCCCGCCCCCAGAATGCAGACTGGACAATTATTGCATAGCATCTGCTCCATAGACTCTCATGCAATCATTTCAGATCTTTTTTCATTTTCAGGCTGTTTTTTGTGGATTTGAGCTAGGCCCGGTTAAACATTGTACCGTGTAACAGTGATACTCATTACCCGGAGAGATTGGAAGGAGATATACATTTCGAAAATGTTACGTTTCTACGTAAAAACTAGGGCTGTCAAAGCACAAATTTGTTTTAACGCCACTAATTTCTTTACGCAACTTGCAATTTGTAGGACGCAGTGAGTTCAGTTTTAAAACTAGAGTGAAGATACTGGTATCATATGAAACTAGAAAACCTGAGAAATCCACTGGTACCAACCATGTCATACTAGCTCGTCGTGAAGGAGGTTAAATAACGCTCCATACTTACACTAAATTTTGGCGAGGAAAAACTGGCGTGGCCATTTTCAAAGGGGTTCCCTTGACCTCTGAACTGAAGATATATGAATGAAAATGGGTTCCATGGGTACCCACGAGTCTCCCCTTTACAGACATGCCCACTTCATGATAATCACATGCAGTTTTGGGGCAAGTCATAGTCTTGACTTGATGTGATGGTTCGCTTTTACACTGTGATCTGTCGGCTTTAGCTTCTCTCTTTGTATTTTTAACCTGTTTTTGCTGTTGAATCAGTTTGACATCTTGAATATAGCCTTCAAACGCATATTGTAGACCAGTCTGCTTCTCTCTGAAATTGCTCTTTCTTTTTTACAAAAATAGCTAGATAGTTAGATTTAGAGGGCTCCATGCAGCTCTGACAGCTTGATGGAGTAGCAGTGGGGGGGCGGGGCTTAGCGAAGGGTCAATTACACGTTCCCCTCTAATACCCTTATGGATATGCAATGTTTTTCCAGTGATGATCCCATGCCATATCATGGTTGCAACTGCATACAGTTTCAGTAAAAATATAGGCTTCTGCGTGATTTGTGTAAATCTAAGGTTTTTTTTATGTCAGTTACTTGAACGTTGCCGTTTAACTGAGCTACAGTAGCTTTATCTTGTCGGCGCTTTGTTGGTGCAGCAACAGCAGCGACCCACTGGCAGTGGTTTCATCATGTTCTCCTGTATTTATGGAGCTATAAAGCCTGTGCGTAAGACACTTTATCCTCACTAGCTCCAGCTCCAGGTATATATATGCTTTTCTGTGGCTGACCTCTGATGTCCATTCGGAGGGGGACAACAGAGAAGATAATCATCCTACAGGGATAAATGAAGTATTGCAGTATATGGTTTTTGGGTAGGTTTTTCCCTTCAACTTCCTGCCGTACTTGTTTCCATGAGTGCTGGCTTGTGTTCACTGAGTTCACCGAGTGTGGTGGAAAATAAAGTCAAAACACAAGCCTCTTTCATAGAACACCTTGGGAAGTTTACTTTTCCTGTATGTGTGTGTATGTGTGTGTGTTTGTGGGACAAAGAGAGAGTGCTGTGTCTTCATGCATGTGTGGTGGTGGTGGTGGTGGTGGGTGAAAGTCTCAGCAGGCAGTATGCAGCATATTTATACACATACACACACGTGGGGGGGGGGTTAAAGGAAGGGAGCGTTTTACCTAATAAATCTCATCTGGTCGACTTTGTTCCGCTACTCAAATTACCTCCCAGTCATTTACTGTAACTCAGTGGAGTTACATTGAATTTTAGCACCGGTTTCCCCAAACAGTTTGGTTTTACGGGACGTCAGGAATCACAGGACGACTGCCCCCATGTCTTTATTTAGACACCAAAAATGCTGGCACTGTAGTAAACTCAGCCACCATAATAGCCAGTGTGTGTAGAAGATACAAAAGAAAGAAAAAAAACAATCCCTCTACAGTGTTTAACTCCAGATTTACTCTACAGAACAGAGCTCTACACAGTGGATCAGGAAGAGCTGCTGCTTACAATGAATCCTTCTGATGCTGTATGTCAAATTGAGAAAAGGAGTGAGAGATAAAAGAAATGGAAACTCTGCTAAATGGCGTGCTGCTATGAAATGAAATGTTCTGGCTCAATACAATGCCTGTGGGTCACAGCATGAGGCTAATTGAACTGTCTTACATCACTGATACTCTCTCTTCCTCTCTCGTGGAAAACATTGTAAAAACCCCTTTTGGGGATTTTTATGTCTTAAAGGTTATATTGTATAACATTTTTATGTAGGCAAATCATTTTAAAAAAATAATACATCCCAGAGCCGAATAAAAGGATGAGTTTCCCTAAAAAAAAAAATTAAATTGACTGCGAATTAATCATTTAAAAAAAAGTCCAAAATGAATGTTTTCTTTTTAATCTTTGTGGAAGATATCTGAAGTTTGGTTCCTACTTCTAACAACGCTTGTGAGCCAATAGTAGAACAACGTTAGTATCATGTGTGTTGCCGGTGATAAAGTTCAAGATTCACTTTATTGTCATTTCACTGAGTATTTGCATACACAGAATGAAACTAAATATTGTTTCTCACCAGCTCCTGTCAGCGCATTAAAAAAGATAGAATAAATAAGCATTAAAATTAACAATACCTAAATAAAAAATAAGCAAACGTTCAAACACAATTACACACGATTTAGCAGTCATGTTTAGCAGTAGAGAAAAGTGCAGTTTACATCACTGTTCCAAATTGTCTTTGACAGGTGACTATAGCTGTCAAACTGTTTCTGTGTTAATGCTGGAAGGTTGGATGTGAGTGTGTATGTATGGGGAGGTGGGACACAGTTCATTTACAAGCCTTACAGCTTGTGGGGAAGAAGCTGTTCAGCATCCTGCTGGACCTGCAGCAGGATGCTCCTGTACCTCTTCCCAGATGGCAGGAGGGAGAACAGGCCATGAGAAGGGTGGTGAGGGTCCTTAATGATGGAGGAAGCTCTGCGAATGCAGCGCTGCTGGTAGATCTCCATCAGGAAAGGGAGACGGGCACCAATGATTCTGCTGGCTGTCGTCTTAACAATCCTGTTTAGCTGCCGTTGTTCGCAGGCCTCGCAGTTGCCAGTTAGTGTGGAAAAAACTGAGTAATGGGTTTGAGTTTAACACTGGTGATGTGTATCACGGTAAATAACATATTGCATGAACAGCAGAAATCTCACGTGTTTGAGGTGACAGTTCTGGAAAAGGGGCTCCTGACATGTACTAGTATTCTTGTTAAGAGGTGGGAGGAAGGGGTATGCAGTTAGGCAGTGATGAGAGTAGTGTCCAGGGACAGCTCTGACAGGTGGGTAGCTTTAGTTTGTGGATTGAAGCAATGTGTTGCTCAATACTAAGCTTCACGCAGCAACTGAAGAACTTTGCATTTGACATCTTTCAAATAACACAACAGGACTCCACATCTTTTTTTTTTTTTTTTACTAGCTCTGCAAAAAGGCCAAGGAACCTCTCATTCTGCTCCATTAGAGCAGCATCCCTGGCTCCCTCCTTCTCAGCCTGCTTTCTGAGGAAGGCCAACAAGCCCTCTTGCGCCTTTTGGTGGGTAGCTGGGAGATGGATTCATCCTCACTATGTATCAACCAGGATGGGAGTTTCTGAGGGTTCTTTGGAGGATGAGGCTTCAGCAGCAGCAGCCTGGCCATGGTTTGGCACTGAGCATGAGGCAACAAGGGTGGGAGGCTGAATCAAACCAAGCCCAAGTAGCTGCTGTTGCCTCACCACTCTCTATGCCTTATGCCGGTGAGGGGATTACCTTGTATTTGGTTTTGAGGTTGTCCCACTTTTTCGATGCCTGCAGGCCAGTCGCCTGCCCCTCCAGACCAATTTCCTTCACCACCTGCCTGTAGTCAATCAGAAGAGCAGCTCTTCAGCAGTGTGCAATAAATCAAGAGGCTATATATTTATGTGTCACATGTCACATGTGTACGGTTCAATTCTTGTCGGTCAGAATAAGCTTATGTTAATTTGCCATACCCATTTATAACATTTTAACCCAAGATATACAGTACGGTATGCTAACACCCAGCCTGATCAAACTGCACTCCTCTTCCAACTAAAGAGATGATCCAATTCAACTCTTGCATTAATCAGGGCAATGGGTTTCAGCATCTGTCAATACAAAGCTCAAAAGTAAGAAATAACTAATGCAGAACTGGACATAATTTGTTACTTTAACTTCACTTTGATCATTTTACATCAGTTTACAGCGACAGAAACGTTACGTTCATAGTTTGCCTATGTCTTTAACATATTGTTGGAAGTTCAAACAAAACATATAAGCATATTAGCATTTAAGGCAACAGTAACTTACATGGTCTGCGCTTCTCCGTCATGATCGTTTATTTGGATGGTGCGCTGCTTTTAAACGTTGCGGCCGCAAGGAATTGTGGGACGGCATTATCTCCTTTTCTTTGGTAAAGGATGGGCCAGTGTACCCTATGCTAAAGGAGATTAGAAAGGAAGCATTGAAGCACCTTTTCTTAGCATTTTGAGAATTGAAACAGCTCTTATCATGGCTGCTACTTCCGTGTCATTTCACTCCATTAGGAACCTTCCTAAGCAAAAAAGACTTTTCGACCGCAGCCGGGATTTAGAAGTGGCTGGCTGACTGAACCAGAGTTGGTGATTGTTGGAAAAGATGAACCAAGACGCAATAATAATGCGTTAATAATTTCGTTATGCAAATTAGTTTTAAAGCCACTAATTTAACGCAACTTGCAATTTTTAGGACACAGTGGGTTCAGTTTTACAGCTAGAGGGATTATACTGGTATCATATGAAACTAGAAAACCTAAGGAATCCATTGGTAGGAGTTTTAGTAACTTGTCTTTTGTTTCCCTTATTTTGAGTAGGTTAGTGCGGGTATTTAACTTTAGTTTCCTTTTTTTTGTTTTGCTGTCCACCCACCCTGAAGCTATGTCAAGTTATTAAATAAAATAGGGCTGTCAAAGTTAACGCGATAATAACAGTTTTAAAGCTAGACACTGGCATCATATGAAACTTGAAAACCTAAGGAATTCATTGATACCAACCACGTCATACTAGCTTGTTGCAAAAGAGGCTCAATAGCGCTCCAACCTTACAATGAATTTAGACGAGGAAAAACTGGTATGGCTATTTTCAAAGGGGGCCCTTGACCTCTGACCTCAAGATATGTGAACGAAAATGGGTTCTATGGGTACCCACGAGTCTCTCCTTTACAGACATGCCCATTTTATGATAACCACATGCAGTTCGGAGCAAGTCATAGTGTGTCAGCAAACTGACACACTGATGTTGGGCTTGAGTTTGCCATGTAATGATTTGAGCATATTTTTTTATGCTAAATGCAGTACCTGTGAGGGTTTCTGGACAATATTTATCATTGTTTTGTGTTGTTAATTGATTTCCAATAATAACATACATTGCATAAAACAGCATATTTGCCCACTCCCATGTTGATAAGAGTATTAAATACTTAACAAATCTTCCTTTAAGGTACATTTTGAACATGCAATTAATTTGTGATTAATCACGATTAAATATTTTAATGGATTGACAGCCCTATTAAAAATGATACCACTTTAAATTGTTAATTATTGCATGCCTTTTGAAGATTACCCAGTCACCTCACTAAAAATGCAACTAAAGTACATTGCACATGGCATGCCCTCTTCTTATGCAACACTCAAAAACATGTAAAACATGCAAAACATGTGTTCAACTTCTATATAATAATCTCCTAAAATGTTATAATCCTATGTTTATCCTATTTATCACATCAGTGCCATCAACCTGTTTACATTTTAAACAGTAGTTTGTTTAATGACAAAAATTGCTTTTTTGACTGCTCAATCAAATGGCAGTAAAAACTTCAACAGTCCTCCCGGCTAAGAGCTCGACCACACCCACAGTACCAAAGACGGATTTGTAAGGAGACTCTTGGCGGTTGGCTGCGCCCCATGGGTGGACAGGCCATAATTGAGGAGTTTATTGGTAGTCATTTGGTCCAAATGGGGAAGAATTATTTGAAATTACACTAATTAAGGTCATTATTTGGATCTCAAATTCAGTCAGTTCTTATAACCCCATCAGGAGGCCACGGGTTAGCTGAACACACACAGTGGTAATATAAATATTCCGACAAGGTAGAGTATATGTACAAATTCATGTGCACACATGCACACTGTGACGGTGGCAGGTAAATGAAGGCTGTTTACTGAACGACAGTGAGATTTAAACAGTCTCACTGAGGAAGTCAGTCATCTCAGGAGCTCAAGTTATTTCCCAACCCTCGCCCTATCCTCCAAATGCATATTGTAGACCCTTCTGTCTGTTTCTCTCTGAAATCATGTTTTAGTTTTTCCAAAAATTAAATAAGATTTCTTAAAGGAGTGCAGTTAGAGACAGTGTGGGCTCCATGCTCATAGACATACTGTATATACATAGACGCCACATTGACTCCTGGATCGTACATTAACGTGGGCGCCACATTGGACAGGGCAAGGCTTACTCGTAAACACATACAAGTGAATGGGGGAGCTGCCGTTCTTCTGGATAAAAAGCACTATAACGTCTACATTTCTTAACTGATTTCAACGAGTTGTTTTATATTCAAGGGTTTATGGTCTACGTGGAGTGATGTTAAGTTAACGTTCCGATTTTATTTTATTTTTCCAAAGAATTTGGTGAAAAACTTTAAAAACTTCCGGTTCATGGATCACCGGTCTGTCCTTTGATATGGTGTCAATTATTTGGTAATTTTATTAAAAATTAGTACTATCATATCACATTTTATTTTAAGCATTTTTCACATTGTCAACTGTTCAAGTTAACGTTACATCCTTACAAACTTTTGCTTCCGTAACATCAGATGAAAACTAGCTAACATTTTTTATTGTTAGTTAATCGATATTAGTTAAGGTTAGCTTATTGATGTTCGTATCTAACATAATATCATGTTTAAAACATGAAATGTACGATATGTATTAAAAATGATATGTGTCTAATATTGCAAACAATTATACTGACAGCATGTCTTGGTTAACAATTACGCTATGAGATTATTTTAGTTTTTTATAATTGCTGTGTTATCACCATTATTTCAACAAATTCAGATCATAACTAATATTATTATACTAATATTTATTGTTACCATTATTTATTTATGTACTACTATTTGCTTGTTATTCTGATTGCTCTTATTAGTAAGTACATAATAATAATTGCAGTAGCAGGGTTAGCGATAGCCTATAGACTGAAAGCATGATCGCTAAAATGTAGAGTGGTCCCTGTATAATATAATATAATATAATATAATGCACGATGAAATGTCTTCCTTCAAGTATTAACCTTAAACAAGGAAAATAAGCTAAATCCATACTTGACAAACGTGAGTTTTAACAATTCCTTATGATAAATGAATTATTTTCTATCACATCAGTAATTCAGTAGATCATAAACCCTTGAATATAATAACTACCCATCAAAATCGGTTGAGAAATGTAGACGTTATAGTGCTTTTTATCCAGAAAAACGGCAGCTCCTCCGTTCACTTGTGTAGGGTTACAGGCCAGTCTTGCCTGGTCCAATATGGCGCCCACGTTGACGTATCGCCGCAACGGGCTAAAGCGTCCAATGCAGCGTCTATGTATATATATGTCTATGTCCATGTTAGCTTGGACAGTTTGACAGAGTAGCAGCGGCTAATAACAAAGGGGCAGGGCTTAGTGAAGGGTCAATTTTTGGCTTACATCAAACTCCAAGTGGTGAGATATGACCATCAAGTAGTGTGTGTGCGTGTGTGTGTGTGTGTCGATGTGCGTGTTGGTGTCAGCTAGGTGATGATGACCTGACAGAGAACTGGCCAAGATACCGACAGTCATCTGATAAAACGTGATCTGTATGTATGCGTGCGTGTGTGTGTGTGTGTGCCCATGTGGTCAGGTTGGCAGGCTGAGCAGTGTTTCCACCAGGTCAGTTACACTGTCATGCAGCCAGAAACAGAGCGGGACTCGGGACTCGGGCCAAGCCAGGGGACATTCAGCCAATTACTGATGAAACAAAAGAAAAGTCATTCACATTTCTATATAAAAAGCCTGCCAATACACACAATGGACATATTAATCATGTTTAAATACGGTACAGGAAATTAATGTGCATATTCTTTCATCACTTTTCAGACCACATCCCGCAGCGTCTCAGTTCATTTAATCTTACTGTATCTTTATATACACTGTATATTAACTTATGTTTATATCACTTTATCTCACTTAATTTAATTGAATGTTTCTTTAATATTAACCCATTTCACCCCAGTGAATATTATGTTATGGCTGGCCCACACTAACAGTTTTGTTTCTATAGTGTGTGGAGAGCAACGATTTGGTCAAAACAGCACACCACACATTAACAGATTCATTCATGAACAAAGAACAAAGAATGGACTAATGTACTATTGTAATATACAATAATAATATACAACCCTTCTACCTGTTACACATTTCTGTACTGCATGAGACAAATAATCTTCACATCATATAATCACATCATATTTACATATTTAACATTTTAATCATTTTTAACTTATTGCACAAACTCATGGAATCAATTACCATTGATGTATCATGAACACATTTATGCAACAGCACTTACACTCTGTTTCTCCATCTTTTCAGCATCTCATCCATATGTTTTGTGTTATGTATCAGAAGTTATGTGTTATGTAAGTGAATTGCATTGAAACAGTAAATCGCATACTGTAATGGATTTGAAAATAGCTCTCCTAAGAGATAATTGAAGCGATTATTGTTGGCCTATAGAGTCCTCTCTGAGTTTTGTGTGTATAGATACATCTATAAATCACATGTTCCACGTTCCTGTACTGTGTGCCTCACCGGTTACAGCTCTAGTTTAACAACATTATTTAACCGAGACAATGTATGTGTACCAACGTTTAAAACCCTTATAAAAGCATGTTCTTGGAGATGAAAAGACCTCAGCATAGTAGAACACTAAATATTTGAATGTTGCACAGCAGGTTAAGATGAATGAGACAGTAAATGGCACTTTTACACAGGGGCTCTGTGGCTCTGGGTCCATTATCATAGGTTTTTATTACAGCTGGAGGAGACTCTAGGGTCTACTGTAAAACTCAAAAGTACACTCATTTATGATTAGCGTCAAGGCTTTATTTTGCAAGTGGTATATTGCACAGACAAGCATGTGGGAGGATCTGCTAATAGTATTCTGCTACTATAATTCAGGGAACTAAAAGGTGTGCTGTATTTTACGTACAGCATTCACTTTGCAGCTGACATGGATTATATTGGTCTGCAGTTGCTCGATGTAGCATTATGCATCAACATGCCCAGCAATTTAGTTATCGGTCCCGCAATCTACTCCACTGGGGTGTAGTTATTTGGCTGGATGCACACTCACTGTACACAACTTTACCTCCACCAATGTTATTGCACAAGTCATTTTGGATATGTGAAAGACATTCTGTGTGTGCAGAGTTATGGCCATATCAAAGGTCCAGCTCTCACAGAGTTTGTCACCAATGTCCTGCCGTGTCCATAAATCCCCAAACAGGATTTGGACTCTATTCTCTGCTTCAGGTTAATAGTTGACTTTTCTTTTTGCGGTTTGAGGGCCTCCCAGGTTGATTTTAATAGACTGAATTTGACGTTTGGCCAAACAGCTCCACCCTGCGGTTTAAGGTGCTAAAAGAACACACACAACGGCCTGAGGCAAGATGTGCAGTTTTGGGGTTGGTGACTTGGATGGTGCTTTTCCAAATATAGCTCACGCTTACAGTTTACTGTCTACCTATATTACATAATTTCATCCATTGAAATTATCAATAATTAACGTATTAAACACTTTCATTTCCCAGTGTCACTATGTAATCTGCTCTTCTCTCAGACTGGCATTACGTCATCCAGAGTAGGCTCATATGACCACGCCCCCTTTTTGGGGAAACCAATCCCGTGTCCCTCATAGACGGTAACAGAGTAAAGAGAGGAAGTTGAAACTTGTCTCCACACTTCTACTTTAAACAAACCAACAATAAATCCCCAAAACTCTGATCTCCGAGGCTACGCTCAAGTTTGGGGGAAAGAAACTTGCTGTCACAGAAGAAAAAAAATGACAAAAAGCTGTTGTGTAGCGGGTTAACCGAGGCTTTCACACTGAGATTTGCGGCACATATGATACGTTAATATTCACTGTCAGTTTGGTAAATCACTAAATGATGCTGGTGACAGTGACTAGCATGGCTAGCTAACGTTAGTTTGAGTGTGAAGCTGCTGCAGTAATACAGTCATACATTAACGTTATAGCAGCATCAGATTGTCGTCTCCAACTAAATCTCAGCCTACAGATCAAACAGTTAGTTATTAACACAGTTATTTACAGACAACACTTAGTCTAATGTGATTCAATCAAATATGTATGGAAGTCTGGATAAGCATCATCCGGCCACTGTGTTGGACTGAAGGGACATGGCAGTGATCAACCTTAATTTATTAAGGTATCGCAAACGCTCAGGTTCAGGCAAGGTTGTAAAATAATTATTAGACATGTGTTGAAAACAAATGTTTGAATAACAAGAGATGAATGCATACAAACTTGTCAAAATTATACTCCAAACATATTGCATTGTGATCTATGGGGTCTTTGGTTTTCTATCCTCCAAAAGGGCCTTGACTTTCTGTTGAGTACCCGTGTGTGCCGGTCTGATGTATCCTCAAGCCAAAGTGCATTTCACACACAAGCCCTCTGAGAACATTCATGCTCCCACAGGGATAAACCTTGTTAATTTTACTAACCACATAACTGCTCCTCTAGAGCCAGCCACAGAACAAACTACTAATTGTAAGGCAGCAAAATGTCAAGCTCCCAAGTCGCTTTCATATCGTTGGATCTTAGGGGAACATTGTAGTACATTGAACTGAATCACTACATAAACATCCAGGCAACTACACATCCAACTCAAATCAAAGTGCTGACTGGGACTGATTAGAAAGCCATCACCTCCCCGTTCTAAACAAGAGTTTGTACTCAGCTGCTACAGCACACGAGGCCAGCGATTCCAGTCATTAAAAATAAAGCAACAGTAAATTACACCCTGAATGGCTGCCATAACGACAACACACTTTTTTTTTCTTTCTGTTTTTCATACAGAGATCCTGCCATTATTATACCATATGTACATTCAGCATCTGGTTTCCATCTGCGTTGTGTGGAGAAGATGGTGATTGTGGTTCTTGTCAGCCAAGCTTTTCTTCTCCTTTTGTTTCTGTATTTCTATGGTTTCTAGTCGATACTTTACAGCAGGATGGAGTGTGTGTGTGTGTGTGTGTGTGTGTGTCAGACCAGAAGAAGACTGACAACACTGTAATGCCTCTATCCTCGGTTGGCATCCACCGCAGGGAAGAGGAAAAAGCTGAGGAAACTGTGGAGACTTTATTCAGCAGAGAACAAAAGATACTTTCATTATTAGATTTCTCAGCGTTTCTGGCTCCATCTGCTCAAGCGCTGCCATATAAACACTCAAACACACAATTGTGCATACATGAACACCACTTTTATGATTTTTGAAGTGTAAATGCAATCGCCAGAAGTAAAAAGTTAACATAAACGAACTACACCACGATCGCATGAACGCGAGTACAGACAACAAGGCTGTAATGGCGGACGAGTTGGCGTGATGGCTTTTAGTAGTCTCATTTAGCTGCTTGTTAGCAACCGCCTTTTTTAAGACGTTTACAGGTTTCAAAATGCACAAGTGGGCACGATATTTCGTAGAACAAAATGTTATAAATGTTAAAATGTTAACCACAGACCTTATTTCAGGCATCTAACTAGAAACCCATTAAAAAAAAAACATTGACTTCCAGATGAGGGAACCGGAAGTGCTAAAACGCGAACTCATTTCTGAGTTTTAGGACTCATTCTCATTCCCGTAGCACTCTAAAAGCCCGTCCAATCATTTCATTCCACCTGAATGAGTAGATTTGACTGGCTACCTGGCACTCTGCCCGTGCACTCATTTCGCACTCATTGGAGTCTTCCATAAGCTGCTAGCTTGACAGCTGTGAGTATTAACAATAGCCGTGTTTGTTGTTTACGTTCATAATGATAATTTTGGGGGAGTGGCTTTGGAGGGAGGCCTGAAGAGACGGACTGTCAGTGTTGACGACTTGGCGACTTTCTCGCTAGATTTAGTGACTCTTGGAGCTAGTGCTGCTAGCTCCTTTCTTTGGAAAAGAGTCGGCAACACTGGACTGGGTTTTTCAGTTGGACGATTTTTCAAATTGTACTCTTGTTAGTTTCTCGGCGATACCGGCCCTACCTTTAAGCTGTGTACAAGAGGAAGCAGGGAAAGAAGATCATAGTCCAACAGATGATGCCCTCTGGCAAGCCTTGGATTATGAGGACAGTCTGGCTGATTTCAACATTCACCAATGTCTGTTACAGTTTAACAGATGTGCAGTCTGATTGCTACACACACACACACACACACACACACACACACACAGAGAGACACACACAGACACTGAAGCATACATTGTCTGAAGCCTGCATGAACACACGTGTGTACTATGTACTACTTCAGAGGTGAAGCTGTTCTTGACAGGCAGCATTAAATGTTATTGTGTTCATCAAAAAACAAATAATAGCCTTTAAATGTGTTCTAACTCACATAGGCTCCGCCCTCTACTGGACTCTATGGGTACTACTCCAATCACACGCGCACATTCGCCCACTGAATTTTGCATAAACGTAGCCGGCCAATCAGAACTTTCCTACCGAATACTTGTGTCCTACAGTATATAAGGCGGCGTGGTGCTGCCTGGTATGCATTTCTCTTCAGCAATCGGCAATCGCCAACTGACATCTCGACGCTTAAAGTAACCTCGACGGGACTGATCTTTACAACATCTGCTTCGAGTGCCTTGGTGCAAGTGTTCAGCAGCCACCAGCCCTGCCTGGCCTGCCGAGCACTGCCCCCAAGATTAGACACCAGCAGCGCTTGGACAGGGTATCTGCAGACTTTTTAAGACCTTTTTAAGACCATTATGAATGCAATTTAAGACCCATGTCACGTCCATTTAAGACCACTATGAATGCAATGTAAGACCTACTTCACGTCAATACTGGCAAGAAAGTACTAAGGATATGAAAGAAAATTGGAACCCCGGAATTACTTAAAAAGTAAATTCATCTATTCACTGAAACACATTCCATCCAGCAGTTTTCCCAGTCTTTGTTCCAGCTTTTCCCAGTTTTATAACCAAATAAATGTAGGTGACAAATAACAGTCACATTGACATAAGCGGACAGAGCCGGTGGCATGACGCTGTGTCCATTCAAGAACCATATTGCCGGACTTTGAATGGCTTTAAATGATGTTACAGATGAGTTGTAAACGAGGCGTTCAAGGCCGATGACGAATACAGACTACTGCGACCTACTGGTATGGAGAGTTATTTCCTTTCACACAGGCGTAGAACGTACGTGGTAGTTGGCTGTAGTCTTTGTGGTGTGTTCGAGTGCAGCTTTTTGGCCAAAACACAAGTGACGTGAGGCGACGCAACAGTAGGTCTTCCCTGAGTTCTTTGCTAGTTTGACGTTGGTTTGGTGTGTCTGGGCCTTAACACCAGAGACCAGGGTTTGTCTTGTCTCCAGTCAACATGCATGTTTCTTTGAACCGTAGAGACAATCCAAACCTTTGCGACCAATTAGTGTGTCTTTGTACTCATGGAAGATAACTTGTCAATTCATACTGTGAAAATCTGGCTCTGCGTTTTATTGTTTTCCCTCAACACATAAAGGTTCCTTCTGCCTCATGGTTATATAACTGGAGCTCCAATCTGCTACCAGTATGTCATGTCGACAGTGTTTGTCTAGACATGGCTTACCCAGTATGCTCTCTGCTTTAATTGCTCTGAGAGATATTTCGAAATACAGTCCACTAGTCAGGGTTTTATCAATCATTCATCAGCTCTGTATTTTGTAACAGACACCAAAAACGCAACATCGTGGCAGAGAGATGGAGAGAATGAGAGGCAGAGTCATTTCTCTCAGTTACAACTGATTTCCGTTCTTATTTCTTCACAGGCACCATATAATTTGTGCTGGAATCTGAAAATGAGACTTCTCAACCTCTTTGGCTTGTCTGAAGGGTAAACAGACTTGTATTGTGGTTGGGGAGGAATTGCTGGAGGAGGAGGAAGAGGAGGAGGAGGAGATATGAAGGAGGCTAAACAAACAAAAGAAACAAAAATCTCCAGAGTGAGTGCTCATAGGAGAGTTTTCATAAAACTGCTGAGGAAACACTTTCATTAGACTGGCTACTGCTCTTTTCTATTCTTTGCGTTTTGCTCATACGTTTTTTATTTTGGTTGGAAATACTTTGAGCAGTGATGGCATCTGCTGAATGTCCTGCAGGCCGCGAGCATCAGGAATCCCATGTGGTTTAAGACAAAAGGAAGGGCAATAAATATCACAGGGAATTGCAGGAATGAAATCAGAAATATATTCTACAGGTGTGCTCACAACTATTACATTAGGTTTCTGCTTCTTGGTCTGATTGCTGCTGCACCTGATTCGACTGTTATAAGGCCATTAAATAGCTGTTATCAGATGCTACAAGCACCATAGATGTGGGTCATCAGGGGCCTACTATGCCTACTACATTGTGGAAGTGAAAGTGAAATTTAAAAGTGCTGATTTGACTATGACTTGCCACAATCTGCATGAGTTTAGCATAAATTGGGCATGTCATTCAGATATCTTGAGGTCAGAGGTCAAGGGACCCCTTTGAAAATGCCAATGCCAGTTTTTCCTCACCAAAATTTAGTGCAAGTTTGGAGCATTATTTAGCCTCCTTTCCGACAAACTAGTATGATGGTTGGTACCAATGGATTCCTTAGGTTTTCTCGTTTCATATGATACCAGTGTCTTTATCTTTTAGCTTTAAAACTGAGCCCGCAACAACCTAAAAATTCAAAGTTGCGTGAATGCGTTATTATCACGTTAACTTTGACAGCCCAAATGGGAACGTAATTTTTAGGAGACCAGGCTGTGTATCGAGAGACGGACTAACAAATTGTTAGTTTTGGTCCCTATTGTTCTAAAACGAGAAATTAATCAAAATACAATTACAAGCATGATGTATAATTTCAATCTGAGCTAATCTAATATAAACCTTTGTGTCAACATTATCCAGTTATTCAGGAATATTCGTGTAATTCTTCCTCTAAGTTTCTTTATTGTTTCAATGCGTGATTTAAATTTGAGTTGGAGTTCCTCCACCCAATGCCCTGCAGTGTCTGAGTGCATCCGACATTTGATATAGAACATAAGAAGGAGTGCGTAAATTGCTCTATTGTATCATGAGATGTTACAGGTTCTGGGATGTCCTGCAGTTACTTTTGGATTTACTCTCCACAGAACCTGCTCTCAGGACATTATCAAACACGTCTTATTATACATTTCTGATTGCCTCCAGTCTCCGAGGCTTACTGCTAGAGGCACCCTGCAGGGCACGTCTGTGGGCGTCTGGGACCGAGTGGTTGACCACAGCAGTGTCCTGCCAAGCCATTGTAATGTTAAAACAACCACTGCATTCCTTGCAGTGCAGCACGAGTTCTGAGCCAGGCTTGGAAAGTTACCGAACTCGGGGCCCATGATTTCCCAAAAGCTTCTTGGGGCTCAGATAATAGCTGCTCTGCTGTAAAACTAATAGAAAAAGATTATCTTTGAGTGAAAAGGACTTTGTGAACCCAGGGTTTTGAATTGGTGCAGAAATAGTACAGTGTAATAATGCTGGCAAGCATCAGATTGAGATATAAAACGCAGCTTTGACACTTGGGTGTGATTCTGCTCTGATTGATAATTTTAGACAACGGTTGCCAGTTGCTCCGCGTATTCTAGGAATGAGCACACACACCCAAATTCCTAGCTTTACTACTACCATCCACTGTGCCAGTTTGCCAAAACTGGGAAGCCATAAAACAATAAGGTTTTGTTCTTCTTTCTGGGTGAGTAATTAATGGGCACCGCATGGAGCAAAACTGTCCTTCAAAGTTTATAAAATTTCAGCTTGGTCACATTTCTTTACAAGTAAAAATGGCAATATTTCACTTCATCGCAATGTCACTTTGCCGACTTTGAATATTGGCTATGTGTATTTACAGTAGTTATTTTTAATGCTTGTCATCGGTGCCACCGGGTTGGATTCCACGTAAAAATTAGACGAAACTATGCAGGTTCACCAGAAACCCCAAATCCGGCTTTGCTGCAGCCTTCGACCTGCAGTCGGAGCTCCGGCAGGAGGTGGAGAGCTCTGCGCCCGGCAGCAGTGACTCCCGTTCGGCCAGAAGCAGAGCTTCGCCTCGTTGCTCTGCCGGCTGGAGGCCCAGGCCGTATCGTTGGGCCTGATGGAGGAAAGGGTGAACCGGAACCAGGACTGTGCGGGGCAGTCTCATTGTACTGCAGACCCAGCTGCAGTACAATGAGAGGCTTTCTCCGGTGCTCGGAAAAACTACCGCATTTCTCCACTAATACTGCCAAAATCAACACAAAATTAAATGTCCTTGTAGTAGCTTTAAAGCGATGATAGGTAGAATGTTTTTGGCATCATTGGGCAAAAATTCCATGATAAGCTTTCAGCATATTGTAATTCAAGTGTTCTGACAGAAAACTAGACTTCTGCACCTCCTCATGGCTCTGTTTTCAGGCTTTAGAAAAACTAGCCCATGATGGGAGACTTTGGCCAATCACAGGTCATTTCAGAGAGAGAGCGTTCCTATTGGCTGTTCATTCAACAGAGGTAGCTGTCAATCACTCGTGAACTCCGATCAAACTAGGCAGCGCTGATCGAATATGAATTATTTATTTTGTTACTGTAATGCCTGTTTCTCACATTAAATGTTGTCAGAAACATCTTGTAGTGTACTGTTTAGCTGTAAAATGAGAAAGTTTGCTCCGGCTGGTGGGCGGTGTTTGGTATTTCCTCAGCTGATCACAATATGGCGGCCGGGTCACAAACTTTCTCATTTTACAGCTAAACAAAATGTTTCTGAAAACATTATACGCAAGAAATAAGCATTAGAGTAACAAAATACGGATTCATATTTGATCAGCGCTGTCTAGTTTGACCGTTTGATCAGAGTTTGTAAGTGATTGACAGCTGCTCAGAGACGGCAAGGCTCCAGCTCGGCTCTGATTGGTTGTTTTCCTAGGCATGTGAAATCTTGCAGATGTTATTAGGAGCACTGGAGGACACAGAGGAACATGATTTTTTTATAGATTACTTGTCTCATGCTCTACTGACAGGATATAGTGACCGTTTTATAAAAATAACTTTTTTTAATCATATTTGCTCCAATTCTACAAATTGCTGCTTTAAGGAGGGAAAAGTTGATAATAAAGTAGTAGCAGTAAATGTCTTTCAGCAAGGCATCTATTTGAGCTGCTTAAAAGCCCACAAAAAAAGACTTTGCCTTCTGCTGGCGGAGTGTGCGTGTGTTCTCCATCATAAAAGTTCCTCATTAACCTGAGATCTGAACCTGTGACCTCCTCAGTCCACATTTCCAACAGGCTGTGCCAGCCCTCTCAGCTCAGTGCCCAGTTGACTTACAAACATGAGCTGATTCATTAATACTGTTGTTGGCACTGGCTCTGAACCACGCAGGACCTGGAAACTAAATATCTCAAGTGAAGCTGTTTTACGTATATAGCAGCATTTATAAGACACTGGTGCAGCTTTAACTTTGGCTTTTCTGTTTTGTTTTGACTCACATATTCTGTAGAAGGTGATTTATTTTCCTTTACTAAAAAGATCTTTGTCAGGCCGGTGTGTGTGCTCTGACGTAATACTTTTCTGTCAACTTTATCTCCGTACAGTCATATGCAAACATGCAAACACTCATAATCCAGCCCAGTCGCACAGCAGTTTGTGAAGTAGTCACAAAATGTAATGTATTGATTCGTGTGCATAGACACAAATGTCACATTTTTTTGTGATGTTAGCACGAAATCAATTCTTATCCACGAAATTGTGAACCTTTACGAATAAAGAGCGGCGAACGCAGTAAAGGGACGAGGAGACCGATGTCCGTGTCCCGTGTGAAACCAGATGTCAAAGTTGATTTATTTGTCATGTAACTTCCGCACTTATGTTACAGCACTTCCACAGTTATTTTAACCCAAACCTCGATCTTTTCTAAAACTACCTAGTTGTTGTCACGTAATTTCCGCACTTAAGTTACGCCACTTCCGGTGTTATTTTAACCCAAACCACTATCTTTTCCTAAAGCTAACTAAGTAGTTGTTGTCACGTAACTTCCATACTTAAGTTACAGCAATTCTGGAGTTACTTTAACCCAAACTATGATCTTTTACTAAATCTAACTAAGTAGTTTTGTTGCCTAAGCCTAACCAAGTCGATCTACTCCTAAACCTAACTGAGTAGTTTTACTTTGAAAAGACTGGAGCGGAAATTGACACATGTGCCACGTGTTGCTGGACATTTGTAGAAAAAAGCACAAAAAATACGTTGTTGAAAGTCATGCTGAGTGTCACGATAAAAAAAAGAGAAATGTGTGTCTATGTACACAAATCAAATAGATTACATTTTGTGACTATTTGAAGAACTACCTTGAGATGTGTTGCATAATCACAAGCATTTCATTTGCATACAGAACGTTCTGTAAACACATGATTTGAATGAATTGCTTTGGATTTCTAGCCAATCTTAGACCTGTAATTGGGCTTAATTTCCTACGTGTTATCCAAATCAGATACTGCAACTTTCACATTACATGCACAGTCAGAAACCTGGCAGACACACAGCGGTACTTTGTGTGTCGGCTGTAAGCCTGGTACAAATCCCACTTCAGATATCAGCGTGGGGCTCCTGTGGTCTCAAACACAGCATCTTTCAGAGCGGTGGATAACTGCATCTATTCCCTGGACACATAAACAGACATCCCTTTCTCACTCTATCTCTCATTTCCCTTTTCTCTCGCAGCTATTATCTTCCCATCTATCTGTCATGTCAGACGAGCCCTTCGGTCCGGCCACACACTCGCCCCATTCACTAGATCAAATTGAATCTTTTTTGTGTAATTGCTGCGGCGCCGTGTACTGCCAAGTGTTTGTTTGAATTGGATGGGCTCTTGGTGCGTTTACGGTAACAGATAGGCAATCTCATCATCCTCCCTCCAGAGAGGTCCAATCCTCAAACCCACTCAGAACTTACATACAACATAAATAACATAACTTACTTCATTTCTAGGAGAAACAAACCGTGTCCTTGATGTGGCTTTATAATGCAATTCTACAAATCTAATTCATCTGTAAGCCCACTTTTCAAAGTCTCATTAATATCCATAAACACATCAAGGGAAGTTAATCAAGACGTTAAAAAATACTGGAGCTGAGTGTTCATGGAGGATTTAAGGGTTTTTAGCTCTGGGTGAAGTGACTGGTTGTTTCCTTTTAGGGTTTGGCTTTTGGGAGAAATTGGTCTGATTAAAGGAAGCAAGGAACCTACTCTCCTGGCTGCTTCAAGCAGAGCTTTGAGAGATTTGTCTTGACCATCAATCTGGGTCCATTAGCTGCTCTGTCCAACGAACAGACTCTTATTTAACTTTATTTACTGGATGTCCATTTTTAAAAAGGTTGTAGAGTAAAGGGCTCCAAAAAACTCTTCACAGCCCCGAGCCTGGATGAAAAATAGCCAGGTTTATTACCAGAGAGTCAGAAATTTCAGTAGTACTCTTTCCATCGTTGGGCCTTCACCGGAAGCAGACTTGCAGACCATCTTGCATTCAGGACATCAGCAACGAGGTTGTCAGCTGGTTAAAAAGACTGCCACTTAGGCCCTGTCTACACATTTACAGATATTACAGATACAGAAAAAAATATATATATTTTCCTCTACATTTTGGCCTCTCGTCCACACGCATACAGAGTTTTAGGTCACAAAAACAGATATTACATGAGTTCATGATCTCAATCGCTAGTTGTACACGGTGTTGTACATTTTGGGTGTGTTTTTGTCTTAGAACTTTACTTTCAGTAATTTCTTGTGACTCCCAAATCGTCAAATTCCGCCATTTGGTAATTGCCCCTCGACATCGGAAACCGACGATACAAAGGTACCCTTTAGCAACAGTATGTGACAGATCGAGCTTTAAACTAACTCCAATGTAAACCCACCTGCGGCATTATTCGACGGTCAGAGTAAGTGACGTAGTATTAATGGGGTGAGAGTCCGTTCAGGGCGAGCGGGAGTGATGGTGGTGGATGGGTCAAACACACACAAGAGCAAGCGTTCGTGTGCCATGTGAAACTTTGTCACATCAGCCTTTAGTCACATGACTCGTAAGTATTGTCAGTCCCGTGAGTCGCAAGTCAGTGACATTAACGTCAACCACGACCGTTTCCTAATCCTAACTAAGTGGTTGTGTTGCCTAAACCTAACTTCTTGTGAAAACGGAAGTTTATTTTGAAAGGACACTATGCATGTAATGAGCGTATATTGACACGCCGTCCCTGTTCCGTTCAAAGTAACGCAAGAGGGGTACCCAGTGTGTCGGTCTCTGATGCCGAGGGGCACTGACCGAGCAGCCGTATTTGACGAGTTGGGAGTGAGAACGTGTTGGTTGCAATCAGGCCGTAATGCTTCAACGCAGTAGTGAACAAGCAAGTATTGTCACAGGTTTGTGATGGTTGATTGTCTGTGACTTTTTGCACTGCATTATGGGAAAATTTGAGCTGATTATTCAGGGTATAAGGAGAGAATTCGATCATCCATTCCAAAATCACCTCCAGTTAGCAAACAGCTGACAGTGGTGGCAGATCGAGGACATGGAAAATGTGAAATAGTCCACCATATTTCAAACAGGATCGTAAACTAACGGTGCCAGCGACTATTACCATTTCAGAACATACTGTCGGCTACTAAACCCTCTGTTTCGTAGGGATCGCACACATCTGATGCACAGGAGCAGGAGGGGAAGGTTTTAAGACTTAATAGTTTCAACACTTTCTACCCCCGCGTCTGTTAGTTTGCATAAGCATTTGCCTGCCATGTAGACGCTTCTTGCATCTGGGTTCATATGACTTTTTTTACTGGGAGCAGTGCTTTCAATATTGAGGCCCGGGATAGTGTTTGTTATAAAACAGTACCTCCCGTGGGATATCTGCTTTCTCTGTTACACAGGAATGTACAGAAATTGAGACCTTGTGAAGACTTTGGAGTAAGGCATCCAAGAGAGAGGTAGAAACACACACATACACACACACACACACACATACACAGAGAAAGTGTGCCTGAGTTTTGTCCCGAACACAGAGTTTTAAACATTACCACATGCTGGGAATCCAGCAGCGAGAGAGAGTCTCACACACACACACACACACACACACCCTGTGTACACACATGGTTGCGTCTGTGCATGACAGAGTGTGTGTTTTTGTATTTCTGTTCACTCATCTGAGCGTGTGTGTGAGTGTTGGAGAGAAAGAGTGGACTTAGTTTGACTGTATTCTCCGCTGTTGCCGGCCCAGACCAATTATAAGACTGATTAGGCTGTACTTGGCAGAAAACCATGAGGCTCTGCTTAAAGCCCAGTAAGAAACCTAGCCAAGGAGTCTAACGTGTTGTTTAACTCAGTCACTCACACACTCAATGATGCTTATTACAATTCACAATAGTTCTGCGAAAGAATTATGTAATAAGATGCATGGCCTGTCCAAAAATGTGTTTTCCAGAATCTGTCATCGTCGTTAGCGTTACAGTTTTCTTCTGTGGTCGGACTATTCTCTGCCCCTTCTCTGTGTGTGTGTGTGTGCGTGCGTGTGTGTGTGTGTGTGTGTGTGTGTGTGTGTGTGTGTGTGTGTGTGTGTGTGTGTGTGTGTGTGTGCGTGTTCTCCATTTAATTTTCCCCACTTTAATATGAATGTCAGACCAGCCCTGGACATTTCCAAACAGAAACCATTCATTCAGTAAAACGATCCCACATCACGCTCCAGAACCACAATGAGATGAGAAAATCACATCCAGCACATCTCGCGGGCGAATCTCAGTATATTATATTCAGTAGAGAAGTCCTTTATGTGAATGGAGTAGAAGAAAGAACATATGTTCATTTCCAGGTTCATACTTATTTTTTGGGTTTCTATTAGAACAGTTTTACATACTTTTATGTTCAATAAACTACTTTAATGTTCAATCAAAGCCCAGTCTGCTCTGATTGGCTTGCGAAAAAAAATATGGTGCACCCAAAGAATGTATATTGCTAAGAAATGAAAGTCAGTTGTTTGTTCCATTGCAACACCAGCATCAAAGCTACGCCTCCGCCATTTTGGACTGAAAGCAACGCCAATAAAACGTCCGCCTAAAAAGTGCCATATGAAAGTAAAACAATTTCTATTCTATTGTCATAATTTGAATGTCTGTACCAAAATTTCCTGTGTTGAACGATGAAAATATTATAAATATG